>VWZE01022728.1:315349-327831 GCA_013396675.1 Eubucco bourcierii | reverse complement strand
CCTGTAGCAGACTCCTACTATGAAGTCACCTTCATAGGTGTTAGCATAAGTGAAAAAATGAGGAAGGCACTCAAGAAGTGTGAAAAAGAAAAAAGAAAGCTTTTGCTGACTCTAACATGTTTATAGTAGGACATTTCACCTCAAATAAAACAATGCATTTACTTAATCATAGGTATCTGAAACCAGGAGGCTAGCTCAATATTTTTTCTTACTGTTTGTTTAGTCTAGCTATGAAGGTAGGAGCAACCTGAGACAGGACACATCTGTGAAAAAAAAAAACCCGCATCTTTGTGGAAGGAAGATTTGTGCAGAAGGGGATTACTATAACAACTGGCAGAAACAGAAACAAAAAAGATTGGCTCGTTTAGTCCAGAAATATCTGAGGATATCTAAGATTAAACTGATTTTTAAAAGCACTAAATGAAAGAAAGAATGTTTATGGATGATGCTGGCATAGGAACAGGGATCTACTAGCTGCACATGAATAAACGTCGTTTGGGAATTAGAGTAAGGTACACAACCATCAGAATTGTGATGTTCAGAAACAGACTTCCAAAATCAATAATAATGGCCACTTAGTTTTTAGATCAACCTTCATCATTGTATTAATTATGTATTATATGAGGAAGCTCTGACAGAAAAGGACACTATTTCATGTTCAAAATGGTCAACTCCAGTCCCACGACATTTTTTAAAGATTATGAGAAGCCTGAAAAACAACTCATCTTGAGCATGCTAAGATTTTTCTCTTTCTGTGCCTCATTTTTATAAACATAAAAGCAGGAAAATACTGGTTTTCTCTTGGAAGATGTGTTCTCGAGTTTTACTTCATTAACACTTGTAGACTGCTTTAAAGTGACTGCACGGAGGCCACAACAGAAAATCAATTAACCTGTGAATTAAACTCTTGGCTTTGAACACAACTTTGCTGTACTGAAATCAGACTTGTGCACTAACCAATTTGCTTATCATCCATTCCTCATTATATAATTATAACTTCATGAACGTCACTGATGTCTTACAACATTATCAGAGATGCACCAACAGTAAAAAGTCAGCAATAATTGTATCATTAATTGACTGGAAAAGGATCATCCAGAGGTCTAAATGTAAAAATCACACCTACAGATACAAATCAATGACTCATTTTAGAGTCACATGCCCTCTCCTGTTTGTGGTAGTTTATTTTTCCTCCTAGAAGGTGGTTCCATACAGGGTTGTAACATTTGCCATTGGGCAGTTGTAAGCACTTTTTAAATTGCCACCAACCCAGAAAAACATTCAGGTGTTCCTCTTCAGACACAATCGCTGTGTACAAGAGAACACTTCCTCTAGGAAAATAAAACATAGTCCTAATGGGCCAATGAATACAGTTGCAGACCAGTGGAAAATATCTCTCCAATACAGGATCTTATGGCCCAAAGGAGATTGTTCTCTACACCATTAAATAGTTAAGCTGTGTTTGAACTGGTACATACGATTTCGAGCTGAGTACGTTTAGTTGTTTTTTCTCTTTTACTATGGTGTCTAAAATAGAAAGTAACTTCAAAGCAAATATGGTTTAAAGAAAAACATATGAGAGTTGCTCTTAAGAAAAGGATAAAGACTGACTGAAGCTAAAGAAAGTACTGGTTCTCAGACTTGGAAAGATGCTGATGTATCATGTGATTTTATTTGATTAAGACTGTCCAGTGAACAGAATGACTGTGTGACTTTGCAATATTTATTCATTGCTGCACTTCAGCTGTAGCTGAATGTGGACACAAAAAAAGAAGATAAATTAAACAGCCTGAAAAACAATACAAACAAACAAAACAACAACAACAAAAAAAACAACCAACCAAAACCAACCAAAACAAAAAAAACCCAAAAACCCCAAAACAAACCAAACAAAACAAAACAAACAAAAAAAAAACCAAAACAAAACAAACTACACCACATCACCAAAAAACATTCCAAACAGAAAAACAAGCTCGGAGTTTGTTTACAGATATCCATTATCAGAATTAGCTTCTAATCTAAACTAGTAACCCAGGTTTTGCATTTAAGATGTCTGTGGTGGCATTCAGTTTAAGTAACTTTAGGTGACCACATCATTGTATGTAGCAAAAGTTTATGGTTTGATTCAATTGGATAAACCTAGATATCCAAACAGCATTTGAAAGGCTCAAAGGTAGCTGAGGAAATGGGAGACCCATGGCCTACTGCAGGGGCAGCAGGAGGCCAGAAGAGAAACCTTAAGGTATCTAAAAAAGCACTGGATGCCTATGATTGGAAAACTGTATTAGGACTCTTCTTGATACAATGAGTGGAGCCTATAGAACAACTAACCTCACCCTACAGCTGATGTCTGCACTTGGCCACAGAAATTAACATCCTACTGCACAATTTCAGGTATCTCTTTGCTGCAAAAGGAGCCTAGGCATCCTGCAGAGATGTAGTTAATAGCTTACAGACACACCTTAACATGGGTGAGCCAAATCCAACCCTTGATACTTAAAGAAAACAGAGAGCAGAGCAGAAAAGCAACTTTTCCTCATGTGGATTCCAAACTGATTTACATACATCATTATCAGTTGCTCTGCAGAAATTATCTATTAGTTTTTATTTGTAGAACATAAAGTCTCAGAAGAGCTACTCTTTAGGTACTTTTGCAATAAATAAAAATAATATGAAACACTCTATATTGGATGGAAATCATTTAACAGTTGACAGTACTGCTACGCATAAATTTTGAGGGACAGCAAATAAATAATCAGTCCACAAATCCCAACATTTTCCTCTCTTAGAAATGTAGGAGCTGAGATGCTGCAAAATAAAAGAAAAATGTAAGCCGAGATAACAATCTTATTTTCAAAATATCAGAGGAAGTCACAAAAAGGAAAATATAAGGAAAATAAACAAGTAAATAAATTCTAGTTTAATTTTCTCTCAGTATGACCTACATATTTACATTGTGTTTGCTATTGCTGCAGTCACTGTGCAGTAACAATTTCCTACACAATATGTGTATTTTGAAGCTGTTGCTACGCTACTGTGCTATACTCAGCCACAGTCGCAGCTAGAGCCAAAAGCTGAAGGTGGCACAGGAGTGTCAGCTGAAAATTGATTCAGAGACCTTTACAGAGACAGAAAAGGTGCACAAGCAAGCACAGACTCAGCAGAGGTCAGAAGCAAGACATTTTACTCTTTGTATCCAAAACACTAAGCAAAATGATCTGCCCTGCTGCTAAAGCACACATTCTGTTCATGACTGATAATTGGGGAACTCGTTGTTATCTGTAACAGAACTGCCATTTGCTAATCTTTTCAAACACAAAGTAATTCAGATAAGCATAAATCACACCATGAAGAGACCCACAATGCAGTTTTCCTCCACAGAACTAAGGGTTACGAAGCTACTAGGTTTGTACATTCAACCTTAAGAGATTTCCAGTCTCCTGTGCATGGTAGGGTGGGCATAGGAGGTAGCCGTAAAGCCATGCTGTGTCTGCACAGTTTGGTGGTGTTATTTTAATAGAGAAAAATTACACTATAAGCTGTGAAAAGAAAACATGGTGATGTCTACTTCACTCATAGGCTTGCTGAGATGTTTGGGAAAAATAACCAAAACATAGATAAGGCATTCTCTGTCTGTCTCTCTCTGGGGGCACAGCGTCTCAGGCAGTCTAGCTTCTGGTTCCTCTTTGCTGATTAATCTTCACTAATCACTTTCCTTCTAACTCCCCCAGTCGGTCCTCCTAATTTACCTTGCGTGTAAGACAAACCTTGGGGTAAGGTACAGGGGTGGGGAGAAGGTGGAAGGGTGGTTTGGAGCCCCTCCTGGGGTCTCTGATTTGTGGGAGGANGGGGGGGGTGGGGGGAACTTCCAAACCAACACAGGTAGGGAGATATCACTGGTGTATCTCTATTTTCTGAGTTCGAGCAAAAGCATCCTCCACATCAGAGCACCTTTCTAACTTAAAATTCATACTGTTTCCAGTGATGGGTGAGGTCTGATGACATAAGTTGGAGAAACCTAACGCTCTTACAGTCAACCATTTGAACCATTTGCAGGCACAAACGATGCAGTAGCACTGCATTACAGTTGCTTGTAAACAGGCAAGGAACAAATGGCTGAGACCATTACGAGAGTATTTACTGGGAGAGAAGGGCTAGAGCATGAACTTTGTCATCCTAAGCAAAATGGACCTTTTCCTTGCTCAAGTTGCCCATTTAACAGTATTTTTAAAGGTGGATTATGAAACATTAAACTTTTTTCTAAGCTTATTCATAAGCTTTGAAAAATATGCAAATAATATTTGCATATTTTCATTAGATTTATTATTTTTAAAAAAGATAAAATGTCATAAAAAGCCAAGTTACTATGAGAGTTACACCTGCCAGCTGGTTTCACACAGAACTCAAGTTGTGCCAGGGAAAGTTTAGGCTCGAGGTGAGGAGAAAGTTCTTCACTGAGAGAGTCATTGGCTACCGGAATGGGCTGCCCAGGGAGTTGGTGGAGTCACCGTCCCTGGAGGTGTTCAAGGCACGTTTGGAGGTGGCACTTGGTGCCATGGTCTAGTCTTGAGGTCTGTTGGTAACGGGTTGGACTTCATGATCTTTGAGGTCTCTTCCAACCCTGGTGATACTGTGATACTGTGATTTTACCACCTGTAGATTCAGTGGTGCAGATATGCTTTAACACCAGCCTTAGGTGCTGTATTGGAGTCAGTTAAGAGACTATGCATCTTGCATTGCTAAAAGGTATTTGGACACCTAGTTACGCTTGCAAATCAGTTATAGAATTGTTTCATTTGGAAAAAACCTTTAAGATCAAGTCCAATCATTATTTAACTCTACCAAGTCTGGTGCAAAACCATGTCCCCTAGCACCCCATCTCTGCATTTTCTAAACACCTTCAGAGATGGGGATTCAACCACCTCCCTGGGGAGCCTCTTCCAGTGGCTGAAAATCCTTTCAGCAAAGAAGGTTCTAATCTCCCATCTAAACCTTCCCTGATGCAACTTGAGGCCATTTATTCTCATCCTATCACTTGTACTTAGGGGAGAAGACCAACCCCCATCTTGCTGCAATCTCCTTTCAGGGTATTGTGAAGAGCTATAAAGTCTACCACTCCATAATTGCAAGTGAAGCTATTTTGTTCTGTAGAGTATGAGCATAGTAAGAAATCAGTGGCAGAAAACTTGAAACCCTGATACTCTCATTCATGTTGATCCCTTTATCTGACCCTGCCCCTGCAGAACTTCCTGCAGACAGCTACAAAAGTTCATCCAGAACAGGTACACTTTTACTTTTCATCTGCTCAATTCTGCTTAGCAAAGCAGAAGCATAACCACTAATTTAAGAATGAGCATCCATCAGGTTATGTTATGATTTGGCTCTTTTTCCATTAACACAGGCTAAAAGTTAGCTGTGTGCTGGAACTTCATTCTAAACTGTTCATACACATTTTTAAACATAACTTTCTCAACAAATACTGAAGTGCCTGTGAAGCAACAGAAAACCCAACTCGATGAGAAGGAGCATGACTTCTGCAGTGAGAGAATTAATAACACTGTCCTTGTTAAGAACATGGTCTATCATTCATACAAATTCATCTCAACTGCATGAGTCATTAGAGACAAAAGACAGGATTGTGCCATGAAGTTAGAGTCCTTAGTCCTCCTTGACTTGGAAAGAAAGGATTAAGAAGCATCTTGGGGAAAAAAAAAAAAAAGAAAAAAAAAGTGTTATTTCTTTCCCAGTTACTCTCCTAAATAAATTTTATTCAAGGATGCAATAATCCCAAAGGAAACAGGTAAAACTTTTAAGTTCTGATGTACAGAGAAGTTAAAAACAGTATCTTTCTTAAAAATAAAGGACTGGTATCCATTCAAAGGGGCAGGAGACAATGGGCACAAATTCTACTTTACTGAATTTTTCACTGAATTCTACTTCAATGAATTTTTATCTCAAAGGTAGGACACTGGAATGGTTGTACAGAGAAGCTGTGGACTGTTCAGATTTGGAAATACTCAAAATTTGATCAGGTATGGCCCTGAGCAACATGCTTTAGGTGATCCTTCTTTGAGTAAAGGTTTGGACTGGACAATCTCCAGAGTTGCCTTCCAGCATCCATAACTCTCTTACCTCAGTGCAGTGATGCAACACACACATTCAGGATGCTAACCCACTGGATTAAATTAGGGTATTGTTTGCACAGCTCAATGTAAAGAATTACCTTCCTTCCTTTGAGAACTGAGCTCCTATGGCACTAATGTGTGCAGATAGAGTATAATCTGTAGCCAGTCTCAAATCATCAGTAAACCAGAAGGGCAATAACCTTCTTCTGCAATGAAAATAGAGGGGTTATTCTTCAAGCAAAATCTCAAATTTCAGGTAAACAAAAAGTTAAAATTTTCAAGGAAATTCAACCTTCAGAACACACACACTGCTAGACAGGAGATACAGCATGAGTGGAAAGGTTGGACCTCTGAGCAACAGCTACAATTAGGCCAAGTTCTCCTTGGCACTCACTAACATGGCCTGCATGTCATAGATCTGTTCAAATGTCAAAGGCTTTTGTTTGAAGAAATTGCAACATTACTGGAAGAGCTCTGACAAGCTTGGACATGCTGGATTCACACAAACATCTCCATGTTGCTACATTCTGCTATTAAAGGTACAGAGAATTCCTTGCTGAAAGCCCAAATTGTTTACTTTGTGGCACATCCTGAAATGCTCTGTAATGATGACACAGTTATCAAGCACTCATAACCAGTGAAAGATGAGTTAAAGGGATTTAAACATTTTCTTGGTGTCAAATAGCACAGAACAGACTACAGAAAAGATTATCCAGCAACTGTGGTCTTAGTGGAAGAGCACTCAAAATATTCTGATGAAGTTAAATTGCTGGTCTAGGCAGTGCACTGCAACTAAGCCAGCTAGACTAAATCAGGCACTAATTAACCTTCCCACTTTCTCTGGGTCTCTGCCAGCAGCGACCTCTGTCTGACACTTGTGTTTCCAGCAACTCACAAAGATTTGTTAGCGCTACAAAGGAAGTTACAAGTAAACAGCGGCAGAACTGTCATTGCCACTGCTGTCCCACAGCAAAAAGTCCTGCTGGCACTATTAATGTCCACAGAAAAGAACAAATCCAGGAGATTAGCCTAATTTCAGAGCAACACTGGCCTCAAGTGGACTAGAGACCATAGGAGAGAGGAACCATCTACAAGTAACAGTGACACAACTGAGAGATTCATTTCCTATGTGCAAAAAGTGATAGCCCTCAGGTATTTCACAATTCCTGTTATGCATTACTCTGTGACCTTTCATTTTATAGATGGAATTTTGCTATCTAGATAATTAAAGGCAGTGAAGCTGAATCTGCCCTCCATGGCGTTAGTGTTTTATTACCTTGATACCAGAAAGAAAGAGAAGCAGAAATCCAAAAATGAAATGTCATCAATTTCTCAAGGAATAAAACACTGTCACAGAAGTTCACCCACACAGAAGTATCCACAGCCCTGGCCATTAGACCTCCAGCTCCTGCTAGAGGAGCATTATGGCATGAGCCACCTTAGAGACTCATTTCTCATCTTCCAGCCAGATAGGGATGTGTCTTAGGGCTCAAGGACATTTCAAAGGTACTAGGCAATTGTGTTTTCACAACTGAATAGAGTACAAAGTTTGAGCTTTCCTCTAGACTAGCTGATAAGCCCCTTTATGGGATCCTCAGCAACTCTGCATAACAAAAAAGCAAGAAAAGGACTTCCTTAATCCTCCTCTATGACAGTCCTTTTCAAAATACCCCTCTTCTCACTTTTCAGCAATCCAGATTAACCCCACCATCTCTGCTTGAATGGGAGCATCTGCCCAAATTTTCTTTGTTTTTCTTGGTTACTTTGAAACACGAGGCAAATGAAAGAATAAGGAATACAGGTGATTTGAAAACCAGAAAACCACATTCACATTGCTAATACCATGAAGCTGCTAACAAACAAAACATACTCTGTTGCTGCAACTTTTACATTATGTATGCAGGACTACAAGACAGGAAGTAGAAAGAACACCATAGATCTTACTTTGCCCAGCCAATTGACATATTTTTAGCAACGACCGTGAGCCAGCCACAGAAACGGGAGATTTGCAACTTCAGAAAGTCATACAACGGACAAGCTATGAGGATAACAAAAAGACTGAGTGCTCTCACAGCCCACGGCAACAGAAACAAGTAGCAAAGGCCTCCTGTGGATTTTTGTGTGCATGGACTCACCACAATTTGCAACTCAGCACATAATTCCTCTCCTGAAGGAACCACATCTTTTTATAAGAGTACCTGCAGTTATATTGAAATTCAGGAAAAATGGCTGGAGTTCTATGGCTTGTCTTATGCAAAAAAAAAAGACTATGGGACCTGATAACCATTTCTGGTGTGTTTGGTTGTTTTAAATATAGTAATTTAAATAAGATACCTGTATGAAAACATTACAAAAGCAATCACAAAGGATCATCACATAGAGAAGACAGACATGAAGGAGGAGTAGCATTAACTTTTTATCTATGGGAAGATATGGCATGAAGGAAAAATATTTAAGTCATAACTTTTTTAATGCATTCAAAAGAATGTCTAGATTCTGCTTGCACTTTATGGAAGCATTTTCCTTAATACTACAAATAAATGTAGGCTAACTTTTAACAAAGTTTGTTTTCCAAGAAATCCAAGATTTACAACATAAATCAGATGAAATATTAGGAGAGTCTACCAAGCTCAAACAAGATACTCAACATCTCACACCAGTTAAAGGTTATAGCCTGTTCTTGTTTCAATAAACAGGTATAGGCACGGCTGAAAATAATTCTCACCGTGTGGGGTAACAAAATCTCTTATCTTGTATTCAAAGCACCTGTGACACTGAGGAACAGATCCTGATAATTTTATTTATCTTAAAGAGTGAAAAACTTCACAAGACTTCTGTTAAAATAACACAGTATTACACTCATGGTGTATGGTTCTATTCAAGGGAAATAACTTCACGGTTTATCTCTTATGCAGTTAAAAAGGAGGAATTGTCAGGTCTGTGCTAAGTCTAAAAAATACTGATAATGGTTCAATACAAGAGATTTTATGAAGAAAAGTATATCATTTATATAAAAACACGTATGTTTAGAAATTTCAGTAATACTATATAAGGTCAGAGAAAGTGTGAATGTCCCCCTCAGTATTTTATACCTAACTTGAAATTAATCAAAAACATGCTAGAATTCCCATCGCAGAAACACATCAATCTAATGTGAAAGTGAAAGAAATAAGAGAAAGACCTCTTTCAAGGGTATTTGTGCAAACTTCATTGCTATTATTTAAACTATTTCTTTAGTTTTCTTCATAGCATTAATAACTATTACTTTTGAGCTGTTAGCTGTTGGATAGGTAGTGAAATGCAGGGATAGTTGAACTAGCTTAACTAAACCAGTTCAGGGAGTAGCAGTCTAGCTGCAACAGCAGGGAAATCGCACAGAATAAATGAATTGCAGCAACAACCAGAATACTTTCACCATGTTCCTACTTGCAGTGAAGAAATCCCAGGCACCTCCACACAACACAAATCTCTTCCTGTGCCTTAAGAGCAGATGGGGGCAGATGGATTTGCCCCCTGCAGCACATAGGCAGCAGAGCTGGGGACAAAGCAATAGGCAGTGGTATTTTACTGATTTTGAGGACACATGCATTGATTTGAGGTTTAAAGCTAACATAACTCCTAAGAGCAGCCAAGCTCTTACCTTTACAAACATGAAAATCTCAGCATCTTCCTGAAAGCTGTTGCTTTCTCCAGCGTAATTGTTAAAGGGCAACTTGAGGGAAGTCAAAAAGCCGTAAGTGCTCTGGCTCTGACGCAACTGGAAATCTGGAGGAAAATTAGTATTTCTCTCAAGCATCATGTCCTCTGCTTGCTTGTCTTCCAGACTTGCACTCATCAGGTTCATCTCCTGGCATGGGTGGTCGTCTTCAGCACCATGGTGAGATGAAGAAGATCCATCCTCCACATCAGGCTCACGATAAGATGAAGAACCATCCTCCACATCAGCCCCGTGATGAGAGGCCACAGAAATACTGCAGCTATCTTCTGAGCTCTCTTGACAAATATCCTTTGTCTCTGGGATAGTAGTGATGAAAGGAGATGATGCTGGATCTTCGTAGACATGATCGTGAATATGATCCTCTTTGTCTTCCTCAGAGCCTGGAATCTCATAGATAGCGCTGCTAACATTTTGATAACCATTGGTAAGGACCTGATCTTCCATGACTGCTGGCTGGTGAGTTTTGCCTGCCTTCTGGTACCTTAAAAGATTACAAATAAAGTGAGATGTTGCCAGACAAACTCTGTTTAGGAGGAAGCAGAGTCTGTGGGATGTTTTCTGAATGTTGTGCTACACATGGCAGATTTCCAACAATCATTTACTGAGAGCTTTAAATCAACAACTGCACTACCACTGAAGTGAAAGATAGGCCTCTCTCACTTTTAACCCCTTTGTTGATCTGATTGCTCTTAATTCTATCTTAAGAGTTGTAATAACTTCTTGTTCCTGATACAGGCTGGTCAAGTATGGCCAAAACCAAGCACCTAGCATACTGGAAAGCTATGGTAAAAAAAAAAATGTCTTCTTTCCTAGGAAGTCCAAAACAGTTTTACTGGAAAACTTAAATACATTTTGTGTAAAGAGGCAGAAATGTAGACTTCACCTATTTACTTACATTTTCAATGTACAAAAGCCCAGAAAAAATAAGGGGCAATACTGCCTCAACAATACAAGCAACCATCTTCAATGGTTCAGTGCTTACAGCATCATCCATAAAATTATGATCATTTATAAAAACCTGCAAAGGAAAAAAATACATATAGTGTAATACCCACAAAGAAAAGGCATTGAACTTGAACTCTTTTCAGTTTTCTCACTGGTTCATATAAGACAGAACAACTCACTTCTCATTTAGCAACTTCATCCCTAAACTAGGGCCAAAACTGTAAAAGGTCTGGTAAGCTGCTTTAGAATCCAATCAAAGAAAGCACTGGATATATTACATTTACTTAGTATATCAATACCTTATAATCATATTTAGGTTGTATATCTTTGTGCCACATGAAATGGACCCAAGCTGCCAATGTTGGGTTAATACCACTTGACATTAGCCATATGTGAGGCACTCTGTCTGTATAGTTCCTTTTTTATAAAGAATGAAGAGACACACACAGAACTCCACAGAATCTAAAGTGGACAAATGCTTTCAGCTTTAGCACAAAATGAGCAGCCCTCTTAAAGAAAGCTTCACATTCCAGAGCATCTGAAACCAACAGAGCTGAAACTCGAATATTCAAGATTCAAATCTGAATTTCTCAAAGTTACATCATCCTCAGACCTCAATGAGTAAAGATGTTTTATCTATGTGTTTATGGCATCTAGATTATGAGAACTCTTAGAAGCTAATTATACTTACTTAACCTTTTGGGTTTGAGTCAAAAGGAAAAATAAAGGTGTTCTCCTCTTGATCCATTCTTGTAACTTTCTGAGAGGTAACTGCCACAATCACATTGGATTTCTAAAAGAAACATAAAAGAGAGGATAGAAAGAGTGTAATTCCAGCCATCTCCAAATCAAGTGACCAGGGGAACACATAATGGTTCACAGGGTAGAGAAACAAGCAAAATAGTAAACTGCAGTTTACTATCACAGTTCTTACACTGAACAATTTAGAATGCTATTAAAAATATCAAAAGTAAAGCTATACTTCATTTTCTTACACCTGGATACACCCTCTAAGGCTTGTAAATAACCCCAGAAGTGATAAAATCATTCTCATAACCAAGTTTAATCACTGATAACAGTGAGGAAAAACACCAGAGCAGGATTTCAATTCCATATATGCAACCAGCAATGCAGGTAAGTATCAGAGATCAGTGAGTTCCCTTAGCTCACAAGCACATTTCTGGCCTAATGAAGCTAAAGGACTTAGAGGATATTTAATTTATATCAAGGCCTAATTTCAGTTACCACTGCTCAGAAATTCCTGCCTACCACAAGTAGTCCATCAGCAAAGAGAATCATGCACATCACTCTTCACACTTTCTGTGTCAGGCGCACTTCATGTGGAAAGAAGAGGTTTTGAATCATGTGCTGTGCAAGCTGCATTGCAAACTCCTGGCATTCAAGACCAGCTATTAGGCTAATTCTAAGACTGATAATAAAATCATGATCTTAGAATCATAGAATGGTAAGGTTGGAAGGGACCTCAAGGATCATCTAGTTCCAACCCCCTGCCATAGGCAGGGACACTTCCCACTAGTACAGGTTACTCAAGGCCTCATCCAATCTGGCCTTGAACACATCCAGGGAGGGAGCAGCCACAACCTCCCTGGGCAACCTGTTCCAGTGCCTCACCACCCTTACTGTAAAGAAATTCCTCCTAACATCCAGTCTAAATCTCCCCTCTGCCAGTTTAA
>VWZE01022728.1:236303-314890 GCA_013396675.1 Eubucco bourcierii | reverse complement strand
CAAGTCGACTGTGCCACACAGCTTGGTGTCATCTGCAAACTTGCTGAGGGTGCACTCGATTCTTCTGTCCATGTCACTGACAAATCCATGTCACATCTTGGATTACCAAGCTCAAGAAACTTGGGAAAACTAGTGAGTCAACTCAAAACTCCTATAACTGCATTTCTTCACATTCTGTAGAAATCTAAACGTCTGTGTACATGTGTCTGTTCAGTTTGTTCTGAGCATGACCTTGATAAGCAACTCCCACTGATCTTCAACCCCTTCCTTTAAAGAGTTCTTGCATGTGCTGGGATCATAAAAATTCCCTCATTAGTCAATCTTCTATCAAATAACTTGAGAGAAAAAAAAAGAGAACACAGACATGATCATGAGCAAAGTCCAGTTGCATGGCATTAAATCAAATGACTGATTAGATTTTTTTCCTTCATGAAGATATCAGCAGGATGCAGCAGCACCTGCTGGTGGGTACAAACTATCACAGGCAAAAGATGGAATAAGACTAACATATTAATATTATTTAAAAATAAATAAATACGATTGATATGGATTTCATTAATCAGTTACATAAGTTATCTACATTCTCCTTGCCTCTGCCTCCTTCCAAAAAATCAAAGAAAAGGCCTTTTCAGCACCAAGATACAGACTTCATTCTTTTAACAGAGTGATAAAGCCCAGAAGTAAGCATGGTTGCACTTAATTTAGCCAGGTGACCACCAGGTGCATTTCAAATCACATCATATTAATCCACCACGAGTTTACAACACTTACATTTCATCTTCAGGGAAGACAGAATTAATTTCTGTGTTACAATTCAATCTATGCGATAACAAATTACATCAAAACTGAAGCTTTGCAACACATAGTTCATTATCAAAACTATGCTCTGGGCTCTGGGAGAAAGATTATGATTTACAGACAACTAACAAGGGAGTTGCAATAAAATCATACCACTCTTTGCACTCCTTAGTGTATTAAATAACTGGATGAAATCAGGCTCCATGAAAATCTCTTGGATTGTTTCCAGTTTCAGCTTTTACCTATACAGTCAGCAGCACCTCATCTATACGTCTATATATACTACCTATACACCTATATACACTACCTACACAGTCATGTAGCCCAGACAGCCAACCGAGTCCTGGGCTGCATCAAGAGAAGTGTGGCCAGCAGGGCAAGGGTGGGGATTCTGCCCATTTACTCTGCTCTTGTCAGACCCCACCTGGAGTACTGTGTGCAGTTCTGGAGCCCTCAGCACAGGAAGGACATGGAAGTGTTGGAGCGGGTCCAGAGGAGGGCCACAAAGATGATCAGAGGGCTGGAGCAGCTCTCCTATGAGGACAGGCTGAGAGAGTTGGGGCTCTTCAGCCTGGAGAAGAGAAGGCTTTGAGGGGACCTGATAGTAGCCTTCCAGTATCTGAAGGGGGCCTACAGGAAGGCTGGGGAGGGACTATTTACAAGGTCCTGCAATGACAGGGCAAGGGGCAATGGGTTTAAACTGGCAGAGGGGAGATTTAGACTGGATGTTAGGAGGAATTTCTTTACAGTAAGGGTGGTGAGGCACTGGAACAAGTTGCCCAGGGAGGTTGTGGCTGCTCCCTCCCTGGAGGTGTTCAAAGCCAGGTTGGATGAGGCCTTGAGTAACCTGTACTAGTGGGAGGTGTCCCTGCCTATGGCAGGGGGTTGGAACTAGATGACCCTTGAGGTCCCTTCCAACCTTACCATTCTATGATCTCTCCACAGCTCATGACTGCAATGCTTTATTCACTGTCAATCTTATACTAAACATGAGGAAAAGACCTTTATCCCACACACAGATCTTTTAGGAAGTCTCTATGCTTTTATGTCCTGGCTCTGTGTTCCCTACAAGGAGAAACTCAACTTCTTCTATCCAGTTATTCCTACAGCCATTAATACTCAAGGACCTGCACAACAGGAGCAGACTCTGAATAGCAGCACTCTTTAGAAGTCTGAGCATCTGCAGCCTCCCACAATTTTTCAGAATGAGAATGATTTAGTAAGACAGAGGGAAAAGACTGCTCAGTATGTCCTGGTTCTGCTTCAGCCTTTCAGCAGTCACATCTGGACACCCAAGACAATCACTGCAACCAGGCTGCTATGAGGTGCTGCTTTATGAAGGACAGGAAGTTGCATAGATATAATGACAATTTTATCTGTATTGTACATATGTACATATGTGCCAATGGAGTTCATTCATCTTCTGAAATGTGCTTCAGCTCAGTCTCATATTAACTGTTGACAAGCAGCAATAGCAGCTTCTGTATTCTATTTAAAATGCAGAAAATGAAAGAAAAAAAACACACATACAGAAGAAACATTTCAGCAGAGAGTGGTCTGGTAAAAAATTTTGGTCATCACACCATTTCATAGATGAGTCAGCACCTCCTTGAAGGAGGCCTCCAAAAATCCATTTGTTGCTTAACTAATTCTGACCTGGATTCTGCTGTCTTGAGGGGCTGGGTCATGAAGTCAGGACCCCACTGTAATAATGATGGTTCACCTGCATCCAGATTTTGCTTTGCTGCTGACATTCCAGAGAAGGCATGTTTAAAGACAACCCATAAGTAAAGCTGACACTTCTCCATGGAGTACTAGACAACACAAAAATATTTTGCACAGCATGTTCAGCTCATGTTACCAACAGCTTTTACTCATTAAAAATACCAGTAGCAGTCATTATCAACAGACATTCAGAAACCTCTTTTACCTGCTGCAGGACATAAACAATTGTTCCTGATATGGACGTTTCAAAGACCTTTATTTGTGGGTTTCCTGTTCCTTTCAGAAAACTTCATTTGGTTTGCTCTCCAACTCCATGGTTGGAAACACCATTACAATACCTGAGAGCCTAAGAAATACTAACTGTTATTTGTCACGCTGCCCCAAGGGAAATATTTCTTGCTCGCCTTTAAAATCTGGCATAATTTCAACAACCTTGTTTATCTCTGAAAGCAAGCACCCTTAGAAAGCCCAGCAACTCAGCTCCAAAGTTGTTTACAGTGGAGGCTCCAGTAACTGAAACAGAGAAGGCAGATACCATGCTCCTGTGTTCCATCCTGTCATGCAGCCTGAGGAACATCATTCCATAGACAGCCTGAGCAGCAGCGTGTTTAAGAGCCCCAGTTTGTTTATCACTCCATACATAACCCATTCTTCAGATTAAATGGACACTAAAAGCTGTTACAGTTTAACAGCCCTTAGTCACCCAGGCCTTTTACAGTTTTATGAAACGTCTTCCTATTTTTCTTCATCTCAGCTGTACAAAGAGCCATCAAAACAGAGTCATGGATGAAACAAAAGACTACTCAGCAAAAATGAACCAGAGATCTCTGTCACACAGGTAAGACCAAGTTAAAAAAAAAAAATTATTTAGAAAATTGCTGATGAGAAGCTCAACACAAGCCACCAATGTGCACTCACAGTCCAGGAGGTCAAACAAATCCTGGGCTGCAACAAAAAGCAGCCTGGGCAGCAGGTCAACGGAGTGGATTTTCCCCCTCCACTCTGCTCTTTTAAGACTTCATCTGGGGTGTTGTGTCCAGCTCTAGAGCCTCACACACTGGAAGGACATGGACCTAGTGGAGTGAGTCTAGAGGAGGACTGTGAAGATAATCAAAGGACTGGAACACCTCTCCTGTCAGGACAAGCTGGGAGTGAGGGCTCTTCAGCCTGGAAAAGGGAAAGCTCCAGGGAGACCTTATAGCAACCTTCCAATATTTGAAGGAGGCCTACAGGGTAGTTGGAGAGGGACTTTTTACACAGGCTTGTAGTGATAGGACAAGGTGTAATGGTTTCAAACTAGAAGAAGTTGAATTTAAATTAGACATTAGGAAGAAATTCTTCACCTTGAGGGCAGCGAGGTACTGAAACAGGGAAGTTGTGGGGGCTCCAACACTGGAAGCGGTCAAAGCCAGGTTGAATGGGAACTTGAGCCAGCTGGTCTAGTAGGATCTGCCCCTGGCCATGGCAGGGTGGTTGGAACTAAGTAATCTTTAAGGTCCTTTCCAACCCAAACCATTCTATGATTGTACAAAACATACAGAAGAATGTTTTTCTTTCAATACTGTTTTAGCTCTAAGTAACGAAAATGCCCTGCATTTTCTTAACTAAAGACAAGTACTTGAACTATTCATATGCAATATCTACTTTCCATCTGAGTCAATTAGGGAGCTTCTGCTTCTCCACAACACTGCTGTGAGAAGGGTAGTTTCCCACCTAGAAATTAAGTGTTTTACCAAACATAACCAAACACTGATAATATTTTGAGGTTGCCTATCCTTTCCATCCTCTCATTCGTAAAATTCCACTGACGCAAACAGTTGTCTGCAATGGTTCTTGAACATGTTCAAGGCTACCAAAGCAGGAAACCTGTACAGCTCCTAGTAGGATTTAGTGTAGTCCAGTACTTAGAGCTCACTGCAATCTATACATATAAACATACGAAATAGAACAGAGAATAGGGTGAAGAGAAGCAAATTTGCTAAATGCAAGTATACACATAACTCATGCGTTCCTTATACACTGTGAACTGATCCAAGAGCTCTATTAAATGTGACGGATGTTGGCTAGCCCAGTTCAAAGTCCAGAGCCACTGTGGTGTGCTGCCTTTATGTGTCAAACTGGACACGTTACATTAGGCGAAGCTCATGAAAGAATAAATACTGTGAACAGGTTTCAAAGCACAAGGGTAAGGGTAAACAAGAGCTTACTCACAGCTTTTAGGGTTGAACATCTGAATAAGTATGTTGCCAAATGAGGTTAGCAAAAGAGACTTAATGCACGAAGCTTGTGAAAAGACCTCCATTGTAATTTGATGAAAATGGCTACACGGTTGCTCCTGATTTGTGTTCCCTTGACTTCCAATTCATTGTGCCATGAATATTTTGAAGGAAATAATAACAATTCACAAAGGACACTTCTTCACATCATCAATGGTCATGTACACAAAGCTAAAACAGAGTAACAAAACCAAAAATAACAAATCAACCAACCAATCAAATAATACCAAATGATCCAAGAAAAAAAAAGGAAAACATAAAGACAAAAATGCTCTAACTTGAGTTTGATATATAACATGTGAGTAATGCAGGAACTCCTATCTATCTTATCTGAAATTATAATATTTTTCCTCTCTTCCAGTCCTGTGCTTTTTTTATACCTGTTGTTTCATAAATCAAGGTGAATGAGAGGCAAGTTACTTAATTCAGCCTACTGTGCCACATCTTCAGAGTCACTCTGCAGCTAGCATGCAGAAGAGGCACCACAACCTACCAAACTCATACAGATGGAAAAGGTATTAGAAACAAGCAAGCTCAAATCTACCTGTAAACAGATTAGCAGGACACACAGAAATTCAGATCCTCTTCTGAAGTCAATAGTGAAATTATAGACTTTTGTTTTTCTTGTTTGATGATGAAATTAAAAGCAGAGTGACAATTTCTGCTCTGTGCTGTTGTTTTCTCTGTTTACATCCCGCTGGTTTTGATAGCACAAGTAGCTTCGCATTTTGCAGAATTCCTAATCCCTACTCATAATCGGAAGGTAAACCAAGGCAATGTAATTTGTGAAGCAAACCTACATGAAACAGACTTCAACCCACATTGCCTTCCTAAAAATAGAAGTGGCATTCAGAGCACTTACATTCAAAATCACACCATTTCTTGCACGCATTCTAAGTTTTAGGGTAAAGCAGTGTTGTTACAAGACAGCACTAAAAGGTCATATGCTAGAAAGAAGACCAACAGTTGACTTTAGGAGCTGTGCAGCCAAAAGGGAGCAGGAATTGCAGAGAACAGATTTGTAGCCACGCTGACAACCACCACAGCCTTACAAAGGCCACAGCCTGGGACTGCTGCAACAACTGCAAAAGAGGTAGCTTACAGGTGGAAACACAGGACAACTCCCAGTCAGCTCTGTCACACTCCTCACCTTGGCCCATGGCATCTTTCTGCAGTCCCAGCAAACAGCCTGCACCCCAATGAGCTCTGATCCCTTACCAGCAGACCAATCCACCTGCATCCCATCCCACAAAAAAAAAATCTCTGCAACCCACTATGTCTCGCTGCTTCTGACAGCCACCTCCTGCAGCTACCCTTAGCCCCACTCCCCTCAGCTCCTCACAGCCCTGCTTCTTTCAGCCCCTCGTGGCTCCTTATAGTTCTCCTTGCCTCAGCCTCTCACCTCAGCTTCCCCCACCTCTGCTCCCCTCAATACCCCATGGCTCCCTTGCGCTCCTGTGGTGGACTGATCCTAGCTGGATGCCAGGTGCCCACCAAAGACATTTTATGACTCCTCTTTCTCAACTGGACAGGGGAAGAGAAAAACGTAACAAAAGGCTCTTAGGTTAAGATAAAGGCAGGGAGACCACTCACCAGTTACAGTCATAGGCAAAATAGACTCAATTTCAGGAAATTAGTTCAATTCATTGCCAGTCAAATCATAGAAATAAGAAATAAACCCAAATACAAAAAACACCTTTCCCCAACTCCTCCCTTCTTCCCCAGGCTTTACTCATGACTTCTCTACCTCCTCCCCTAAATGGCACACAGGGAAAGAATGGGAATTGTGGTCAGTTTATCACACTGTCTCTGCTTCCTCTTCTATTTTTCCCCTGCTCCAACACGGGGTCCTTCCCACAGGACACAGTCCTCCACAAACTTCTCCAACATGATCATTCCTTCAGGTGTAGTCCTTCACAAAGTGCTCCACCATGGATCCCTTTCACAGGGTTCAGTCCTTCGGGAACAGACTGCTCCAGCATGGATACCCCATAGGGTTGTGAGTCCTACCAGCACATCTGCTCTAGCATGGGCTTCTCTCTCCATGGGTCCTGAGGTCTTACCAGGAGCCTGGTCCTGGTTACAGCCTCCTTCAGGCATCCACCTGCTCTAGCATGGGCTTCTTTCCATGGGATCCCTCTGCAGGTGGATATCTGCTCTACCATGGACCTCCATGGGCTGCAGAGGGACAACCTTGCTCACCATGGGTTGCAAAACTTCTGCTGTAGCCCTTTTCTATCCCAGAGGTACTACCACCGTCACTGACTGGCTCAGCTTTGTTCAGCAGTGAGTCTGTCTTGGAAGTACCTGGCAATGACTCTATTGGACTCAGGGGAAACATCTAACAGCTTCTCACAGAAGCCACCTCTGTAGACCCCTTGCTACTAAAAGGCCTTACCACACAATCCAAATACAGCTCCCCACAGGCCTCTATCACCTCACCACCCCTGCTGTTTCCCTTAGCCCCCGCCCCCATAGTTCCCCTCAGTACCCACAGCCTCCTTACCTCAACTTACCTCCACTCAGCTCTGCTCCCCTCTATTCCCCTCAGCTGCCCAGAGCCCTCTCTCATCAATTCACCTACCCTCAACGCCCCTCTGCTCTGCTCCTCGCAGCTCCACTCAGCTTCCTACAGGTCCCCTCACGCCTACCCCGCTCAGCGCCACTCAATCCCCTCCAGCCCAGCGCCGCACTCCATCTCCGTGTCTCACAGCGCAACGCCTCCTCCACTGCAACCAATCGGAGCTTCCGCCGGGAGGCCTCCAGCAAATCGCATCCGGCGCAGACGGGCCCCGCTGACTAGCAGTCCCCGCAAGAGCCGCGCTCGTTAAGCCGCCACCGGTAACTGGGACCGTGCGGGCGGTCATTGCGCAGGCGCTGTGTTTCTTGCTTCGCTTCCCGCCGCTCCGCGTCGGCAGGTCACCTCCAGAGCCACCCGCGCCTTCCCCAGTGGCAGTTCCAGCAGGAGTGGGCCCTCACGGTGGGGTCGGGAAGGAACTGCGGCGGGCAGCGGGGAAGGGGATAAGGGTGTTGGGATCTCTGGCATGGGGAGGTTGTGGCGTCTGACGCTGCCCGAGTGCAGCCCGGGGCAGGGCCGCGGGACGTCGTCTGCAGGGCCGAACGGATGCGTTTCCGTCCCTTTCAGCTTTCAGGCGAGGGGGAGAAAAATGTTGATAAGGCTGCACGGAGATGTGGTTCCACCCCGAAGCGACTCAGTCCGTGTTCTGAGAAACCGGTCTCAGGACCCCCGGCGGTGCCTAGTACCGGGGCCTGCGCCGCAGGTGCTGCGGCTCCAGGGTCTAGATGCAGCTCAGGTTTACTTCAAAGCGACAGCTGGTCCTGGCCACCGTAGAAGTTTGTGGTCGTGACAGTGCGACATCGTGCTGTAAGCTTTGAGGGGCAGCGTAACTTCTTACTGAGCTGAGCATCTGACGAGAAGGTGGAGAGGTTCAGGAGCAGGTTGATTTAATGTTGCCGGCGTTTTATAGTAGTCCACGACACAGATGCTTAGCTTCTTTGGCGTGTTTGAAAGTTAATACTGTGCTATGAAGTCTGGTTTAGCACCAACCTTGGTGGTTAAATAATAGTTGGACTAGATCTTAAAGGTCTCTTTTAAGCGAAACCATTTTATGAAAAACTGGTTCTGTTTTTTAAACACCGGGCCAGACTGAACGGGCGATTCTCTGCTCCATTGCTC
The DNA here is from genome assembly GCA_013396675.1 of Eubucco bourcierii. Lineage (NCBI taxonomy): Eukaryota > Metazoa > Chordata > Aves > Piciformes > Ramphastidae > Eubucco > Eubucco bourcierii. The sequence continues at coordinate 306,394 of VWZE01022728.1, read as the reverse complement.
CGTCTCATTCCTTCTTTCTAACCATCTCCTTTCTTCTTTCTGCCCCTGCCCGTTGAAGGGGCTTTGTGTTGCCAGTCTGCTATTATGATATGCCTCGATGCTGGTTTCAAAGAGCCTTTCTTCTAATATTTGTATCTTCTAAAGATATTTTAAATGTTGCTTGCAGGGGGTATTATATTTCATGATTCATGAAAGCAATACACTGATAGTTTTAAACAGTTTTGGAGACAGGGTTGAGATAGGCCAGAAGATATTATTGTAATTAGGAAGATACCTGCTGTTCCTCCTAGAAGCACTTGTTTGTGTGAGATAAAGGGGAAATTAGCTTGAGCAGGCTTCTCTCTGAGAAATACTCCAACAATGCTGGAGAAGTTTCTTCTAAAACCTGGAGCTTCGCTTCTTTCTTAAAGGCTTCTAGAAAAATTCTGGACCTTCCTGAACAAAGTAGTCTTGTCACACATTATAATAAGTTTAGGAAGAAGAAGAAAAAAAAAACAACTTACAAATCATAGCTTGCATTCATAGTAGTCATGAATTCCTTGGTGAGAAATACCTCCCTCATAGCTAAGGTCACTGTCTTTTTTTCATTGGTTGTTGTTGTTTTTTTTTTAAGAGAAATCTGAAAAAGAATAGGCTTATAGGCTACTATTGTAGCTTAGGAATGTAGAATTGATAGTATTAAGACACACAGAATGTTAATAGCTTAAAAGAGAAAAAAAAAATTATTTAGTCTGGAATGAACAAAGTCATCACTCATTTGTTTTAATGTATGAAAAACTATGATAATATATGAGGAACTTCTAAAGTCAGTAGGGAAATGTACTGCTGACTTCAGTGGTTATTTAGACCAGTTATTTTGCAGTTAACCTCTACAAGGAAGACCTACAGCTAGTTAAACTGGTTCCAGAGCAGTCATCTTGTGTTACACACCTTATATTTTTTAATTTTTCAGGTGTATCTGATTACCTGCTGGAAATACTTGGAAGCATCAACAATGATCTCAGTGTTAACATTACTTTTTCCTGGAATAGTTTTCTCTTGTGCTTACTCTGCTGCTGATTCAGTGTCCAGGTTGCTTCTTGTGTCTTTCGATGGCTTCCGGGCTGACTACTTGGAAACCTATAAGCTGCCTCATCTTCAGGAGTTCATTGCAGATGGTGTGCTTGTAAAAGAAGTTACAAATGCTTTTATCACCAAGACTTTCCCAAACCATTATACCATAGTGACAGGCTTATATGAAGAAAGCCATGGCATCGTGGCTAATGACATGTACGATGCAGAAGCCAAGAAAAAGTTTTCACAGTTCAATGACTCAGATCCCTTCTGGTGGAATGAGGCAGTTCCAATTTGGGTAACAAATCAACAGCGAGGAAATGGAGCAAGTGCTGCTGCAATGTGGCCTGGTTCTGATGTAAAAATTAACGACACAACTCCTCAATTCTTTATGAAGTATAACTTTTCAGTAACGTTTGAGGAGAGAGTGGAGAAAATTGTTGCATGGCTGAACAGCTCTAATCCAGTTGTCAATTTTGCCTTGTTATACTGGGAAGAACCAGATGCAAGTGGGCACAAGTATGGACCAGATGACAATGAGAACATGCGCAAGGTATTAGAAGAAGTGGATAAACATGTTGGTTTCCTTACTAGTAAATTGAAGGCATCAGGTCTGTGGGACTCTGTTAATGTCATAATAACAAGTGATCATGGGATGGCTTCCTGTTCTGCAGAGAAGCTGATAATCCTGGATGACTGCATTGGTCGCAATAACTATACTCTGATAGACAAAAGTCCAGTTGCTGCAGTGCTGCCAAAGCAGGGTATGTTTTGTATTTTGCTTTTGTTTGTTGTTTTGATTTTTTTTTTTTTAAAGTCATAGACTGAGAATTGCATCTTGTTTATTGTATTACTGAAAAGTACACGCTACAGTAGACTGGTAACATCTTTGGCAAAACCGGTGTAGTTCATGTTGTATAACTTTGACATAATATAAGCTAAAGGAAGTTTGTTTATTTAGAATCTAAATTTAAATAATCAGTGAGTGATGGGTGGTAAAGATAGATGGTCCTGGTACAGCTTGATGAGTAAGTAGATAGGCACTTAGTATGCCTTGTTCTCATGTTGCTCAATTAGTTTATACAGTTGTAATTCACACTGGGCATGAAATAAACCCTCTTTTTAATTCAGAATAAGAGTACTATTATACAAACTTCCAAGTAAAAATCTAAACCCAACTTTGATCACTTAGCTTCTGTTTCTGTGAATGAAACGTTTTCATACTGTGAATTCAATTTTGGCATCTTGGAGTAGTTGTGAACAGGCATGTCTTAAATTGTGACACTGCTGGTCTGTTTCCAGGACTGTGGGCAGACTGAAGCAATTCTAATGACTAAACTGACTTATACAGTAACAAAACTTAATACTTATTGCTTTGGATAAAATACTGACTACTGTGGTATGTCATTGCTTTATCCTAGTTTCTTTTCTTGAATTTTGCTGTCCTCCTCTGAAAGCCCACAGAGTGAGTCAAATTGTAGGTCCAAAACCTGTGAGATGCCTGATTTAAAATGAAAGCAAATTGTGAAATCCACCTCAATACATATAGGATTTCATTAGGGAAACAAACAAACAAACAAATCCTTTTCTGTGTGCCTATTATAATTGTTTTTTAAAAAACGGATCTTAGCTTTAATGGCTGATAATTGCAATAAACAGGAAATGATTTCCAACTGTTTCATATGCTGCTGTTTGGTTTTGTTTTGGGTTTGTTTTTTTTTTTTTTTACAGAAAAAAGACATGTGTATAACTTACTGAAGGAATGTAGCAGTCACATGAAGGTGTATCTCAAAGAAGAAATTCCAGACAGATTTCATTACCGCAATAACAACAGAATCCAGCCCATAATTCTGGTTGCAGATGAAGGCTGGACAATTGTGCAGAACGAGTCACTTTCAAAGTGTAAGTGTCTTTTCCTTATATGTGTTCTAGGTGGCTTATGTTGGTAAATGTTGGCTTATGTGTATGTGTGTAGATGTCAATGTATGTGTTCAGAAAATGATCAGACAAAATAAAAGGTACTAACTTCAGGAAGCTCCTGAGCAGACAACAGCTCGAGGCTGGTCTAGTGCTGTTGGGGTACTTCCCAAATTCTCCCCATCATGACTGCTGTCAGAGAGAGGATGCTGTGTAGCGTAAACTTGCGGTTTCACCCAGTTTGGCTGTTCTTACTATCTGCCTTTTGCATGTCTTTCACATTTTCTCTGTATTAGTACAAAAGTGCTACTTTTAATGCAAGATATATTTACATTGTAATTTCCCCACAGATTTGCTACTGTCATTATCTGACACACTTAGAACACCGTGCTCTTAAACAGAGGTCCTTTATGATTTGATCTGATTTCATCTACCTAAAAATAGTACTTGAGTCTATTTATAAGTAACAGCATTGTATCAGTTGAAGCGGATCTCTTTTCAAAACAATTCTGCTAGCCACGGCTCCTCAGTAGGAGCAAATGGATTTTAATACCAAAGGAGGTTTTACCCTAAAAGGCTGTTTTAGCGTTTATTGCATTTGTCTTTGTGGACAAAATAGCAGCACAGCAATTGAAGCAAACCAAAACCTACACTATTCATAGCAGTGCTGGGACATGCCTGCTCTCCTGCTTCAGTGGTGAAAGATGCAAAACTTCATTGGGAGAGGGGACTAATAACAGCTCAGCTCAAAACAATAAAGTAGTAGAAGGAAATCAAAAAAGTAATTGAGAAACACAGGACTGCATTAAAACAGACAAGCATGATGTAGTAGTGTCTTTGTGGTAACAGACATAATGGGGGGGGAAACATTAAAAACGAGTATTGGAAGTTTACTGAAGTGGTGAGTGTGACCTAATCAATCAGAAACTTTAGTGAAGCAGCCAAGGAGGCAGTTCTCAGGGAGACTCCTTAAACTGTTACTAAGAAGCAAACTTGAAACCTAAGTCACTCAAATACTGTGCTGAATTTATTATGATACATTTTTGGCATCTTGAATGGATTTTTCAGCGCATTACTTGGAAGTTTGGCTATGGTTGCTTTCTACGTGTTTGTATTTCACCAAAAAATGAGCACTGATTAAAACCTACCAAAAGTCCAAGTACTGGTGATCTTGTAGCTGCAAATGTTTTGTTACATACCTGTCACAGACACCATCATTCTTTGTTTTTCACTTTTGACTTTGCTTACCCCTTCATTTGAGGGAGGTACCTAATCTGATAAGCATGTTTGAGGGTACTTAGTATACTCCACTTGAAAGTTGCTGGGGGTAAAGTGTTTTTCTTTTCAGAAGTAATTAAAGTGTCTGCTTTGAAAGGAGGAAATGCCTTTTTCCAAAGTAAGAGTAAATTTGCATACCAGCTACTGAGTCGGTGTGGAATGGCAACATCCTTTTCAACTTTAGTGTGAGGAGTTGGAAGGGGAAAAACTAGAAATGTTGATGACTAAAGAAGATAAGGGGGAGGTAGAACCATGGCTGAAGACTAGAATGGAAAGGATTTCTGGGGATTGGGGAAGAGAGAAGGAACTCTGGGTTTCTTTAGTGTTTGATTCAACAGCTACTTTATGTTCTGTGTTAGTCTCTGATTAAAATGTATGCCTTTTGGGGGTGGGGGAGAGGCAAGTTTGCACTCAATGTTCAAACAAGCTGTTATGTTTTACTCTCTGTATTTCTCCAGTAGGTGACCATGGCTATGACAACACTCTGCCAAGCATGCATCCATTCCTGGCTGCTCATGGGCCTGCTTTTCGTCAAGGATATAAGCAGAACACGATGAACAACGTTGACATTTACCCCATGATGTGCCACATCCTGGGACTGACACCAGAGCCCCACAATGGCACTTTCAGTAACTTCAGGTGCTTGCTTGCTGACCAGTGGTGCAAAAATATTCCAGAAGTTATTGGGATAGTTATTGGGGCTTTTATGATATTGACAACTTTCACCTGCCTTATAATAATCTCCAAGAACAAAGTCGCTCCCCAAAGGCCATTTTCCCGCCTCCAGTTACAGTATGATGATGAGAGTCTTTTAATTGGATAGCAGGCAGGGAGCCTCACCCTACCCTGCTCTACAGTGATTTCAGGAAAAGAGTGTGAACTTGCACTGGATGGCATTCTTTGATGCACTTTAACACCATCTGTATAAAATGTTATGTACAGCCAGGTCTTGCATACTTGTTTGTATGTGCTACCTGATGAGTAGCCCTGTGAGAATATTTTTCAGAACAAAATGTTGAGCAGGAGGTAGCTTTCTGCTGGAAGAGGTGTTTAACAAAAGAAAGATGCTTAGTTTTTCATCCAAGGTTTTGAATGCTTTCAAAATTAAATTCCAGCTAATTAGCTAGCCAGGACAGCCTAAGTGAATTTTAACATTTGTAAATTATAATTATTTTTGGTTGTATTAAATTTAAATTAATGTTGACTTACAGTGTTCTTATAACTGTATTGGAAAGATATTTTCTTATGAGAGTTAGAAGTTAGTGATGTTTTGGACAGTATGTTCTGATTTGTTCATAAATTTGGAGATAGCAGGTGTAGGGAACATCTAATACTTTTATTTTCACTCTAAGCCAGCAATATGACAAGGAGCTGGTGAGAAGGAAAGCAGAAGTCAGTAAGGAAAGTGTCGGTCCATGTCACTTCTATTTTGAGCAATAAAGTCTGTGGTTTGGCAGTTAGTTACAGCATGGGGCTCTGACACTTCTAGAGCTGTCTGTGGACAATACCTGCACTCTGAGTATGGTACTACCTGCTTATCTCAAGGATGTAGATTAAATCTGAAAATCCTTGGATTTCCCAGTTTTGTGGGCTGTAGTAGTAAAACTACCCTGTGAAAAAACTTTAAGGAGGAAATTGTTGCCAGTTTTTTTGTAATAAAGGTGGTTCTGCCCCATGTGCCAGGTGATGATTTGGAAGTAAAAAACGACAACAGAAAGTTCTGATATGCTATGCAGTCACCAAGCAAGGATTCCAAACTGTTCATTTAAACCCTGGAAATTTAAAGTGGAAAGTTAAAAATTTTTTTTTTTTGAGATCTGTGACCTGGTGTCTTAAGTTGTATAGATGGATGCAAAGTTTCTTCTCAAGACCAGTGCTAATGTGGGTCCAGAGGCCTGAAGCAGCACTCCTACAGCCACAGGCTCAAAGTGCTTCTGGGCTGTATGTGCACATTTCTGACCCAAGTCCTCATTAGGACTGCTCTCTATCTATTCTCCACCTAGGCTGGAATTGCACTGACCGAGGTGCAGGACCTTACAGTTGGTTTTGTTGAATTTCATGAGGTTGTCATTATCCCACCTATCAAGGTTGCTCTGGATGACACTCCTTCTGTCCAATGTGTCAACCATCAACACAGCTTGGTGTCCTGGGTAAACCTGCTGACAGTGCTTTCATCCCAATTGTCCATGCTGTTGACAAAGATGTTAAAACACGCCTATCCTAGTACTGACCCCTGAGGAGCACCACTCACCCTTTGCCTGCATTTAGACATCAAGCCACTGCCCATCATTCTTGGAGAGCGATCATCATGCCAATTTACTTATACAGCAGCAATGTAGGAAACAAGGTCTACTACATAAGAACCTTGACCTAACATTCTTAAGTTCTATCACCCTTGCCCTTGTTTTTAATAGACACACACTATGCAGAGTACAACAAACAGTGGGGATGCCTATGAGGTATTAAGTCTGTTCTTCCTCCACCATCCCCCCACACTTCAAGGTTTTAACCAGAAGTGCTTTTAAATGAAGCAAGCACTTGATGCCTGATAGCATTAGAGCAAAAATTTATTTCAATTTCAACATGTCCAAACAGGAAGAAACAAAATGTTTGTCATCTCAACGTATGCTTCACAGCTCAGTAACAAAAGGCAAAAATCATGCAAGCTTCTCAGTTTCCAAGCTTAATTTACAAGTTGTATACAGTGTACTCCAATCCACTTTCCAGTAAGCTTGTTTTTACATCATAAAAAGTATCAAATACACAGAAGCCAAATCTCACATTGTCCCCAGCCAAAAAAGCAGTCTGAAAAAAAAAAAAATCTCACATCACAGCAGCAAAAAAGCTGGCGTTTTTCTCCAGTGGCATCCTATGTGCATTTGATTTCATGAAGCATAGAATGTAGAGTGGGCTGGGTTGGAAGGAATGTTAAAGATCATCTACCTCCAAACTGCCATGTGCAGGGACACGTTCCACTAGATCAGGTTCTTCAAAGCTCCATCCAACCTGACTTTGGAAACTTCAGTGGTGCAGAATCCACAGCTTCTCTGGGCAAGCTGTTCCAGTGCCTCACTACCTTCACACTGAAGATCTATCTAATCTAAATCTACCCTATTTCAATTTAAAATCATTGGCCCTTGCCTAGCACTGTATTCCCTGATACAGACTACTTCTCTGGCTTTCCTGTAGGCCCTCTGTGCTAAAGTGCTAAAAGGCTACAATATCACAGAAGCACAGAATTAACCAGTTTGGAAAAGACCTTAAACTTATTACCCAACGCCATCTAATCAACTAAATCATGGCACCGAGTGCCTCATTAAGTCTCTTTTTAAACATCTCCAGGGATGGGGACTCCATCACCTCCCTGGGCAGCTCATTCTAATGACCAGTCACTCTTTCTGTGGAGAGCTTCCTAACATTAACCCTAAACCTGCCTTGGCACAGCTTAAGACTGTGTCCTCTCGTTTTGTCACTGGTTGCCTGGGAAAATAGACCAATCCCCACCTGGCCACAACCTCCTTTCAGGTAGTTGTAGAAAGCAGTAAGGTCTTCCCTGAGCCTCCTCCAGGCTGAACAACCCCAGCTCCCTCAGCTGCTCCTCACAGGGCTGTGCTCCAGCCCCGTCACCAGCTGTGTTGCCCTTCTCTGGACATGTTCAAGCATCTCAACACCTTTCTTAAACTGAAAGGCCCAGAACTGGACACACTACTAAAGGTGTAGCCTAACCAGTGCTGAGTACAGGGGCAAAATTACTTCCCTGGTCCTGCTGGCCACACTATTCCTGATATAAGCCAGGATGCCATTTGCCGCCTTGGCTACTCAGGCACATTGCTGGCTCACATTCAGCTGGCTGTCAACTAGTACGCCCAGGTCCCTTTCTGCCTGGTCGCTCTCCAGCCACTCTGTCCCCAGCCTGTAATGCTGCATGGGGTTGTTGTGGCCAAAGTGTGGAACCCTGCACTTAAATTTGTTAAATCTCTTGTGATTTGACTCTGCCCATCTATCCAGCCTGGCAAGGTCACTGCTACCCTCCAAGAGATCAACACTTGCTCCCAACTTGGTGTCATCTGCAAACTTACTGATGCTGGACTCAATCCCCTCAACCAGATCATCAATATGGATTTTAAAGAGGACTGGGCCCAGCACTGATCCCTGGGGCACACCACTAGTGACTGGCCGCCACCTGCATGTGGCTCCATTCACCACCAGTCTCTGGGCACGGCCTTCCAGCCAGTTCTTAACTCAGTACAGAGTGCCCCTGTCCAAGCCACAGGCTGGCAGCTTGGCCAGGAGTTTGCTATGGGAGATGGTGTCAAAGGCTTTGCTGAAGTCCAGGTAAACTACATCCACAGCCTTCCCCACATCCACCAAGGGAGTCGCCTGGTTATAAAAGGAGATCATGTTGATCAGGCAGGATCTGACCCTCCTAAATCCACATTGGCTGGGTCTGATCCCTTGGCCATCCTGTAGGTGCCCTGTGATTGTACTCAGGACAATCTGTTCCATAAACTTGCCTGGCACTGAGGTCAGGCTGACAGGTCTGTAATCTCCTGGGTTCTCCTTCTGGCCCTTCTTGGGGATGGGCACCACAATGGCCAGCTTCCAGTCTTCAGGGACCTCTCCAGTGAGCCAGGACTGTTGATAAATGATGGAGAGTGGCTTGGCCAGCTCATCTGCCAGCTCTCTCAGCACACTAGGATGGACCTCATTGGTCTCACAGACTGGTGAGGATCTAAGTGGCTTGGTGGGTCTCTAATTGCTTCCTCCTGGATTACAGGGAAGCTATACTGCTCCCTGACCCTATCTCCCAGCTCAGGAGGCCAGCTGTCCTAAAGACAATCTGTCTTACTATGGAAAACTGAGACAAAGCACCTCTGCCTTTTCCTCATCTTTAGTTACTATGTTCCGCCCCATATCCAATAAAGAGTAGAGCTGTCCTTGCCCCTCTTTTTGCCATTATCTATAAAATTATTTTTTATTACCCTTCACAGAAGTGTTCAGTTAAAGTTCTAACTGGGCTCTTGCATCTCTCATTTTTTTCCTACTCTCTGTAATCTTCTCCAGGCTGAACAACCCCAACTCCCTCAGCCTTTCTTCATTGGAGAAGTGTTCCAGACCCTCTGGCCACCTTTGTGGCCCTCCTCTGGACCTGCTCCAACAGCTCCACGTCTTTCTTACACTGGGGCCCCAGAGCTGACCACAGTACTCCAGGTGGGGTCTCAAAAAGACTGGGAGAGTCACCTCCCTCAGCCTGCTGGTCATGCTGTTTTTGATGCAGCCCAGGATGTGATCATCCTTCTGGGCTGCAAACACACACTTCTCGTGTCCAGCTTTACATCCACCAATACTCATACTTCTCTACATGGCTGCTTTCAAACCGCTCATTGCCCAGCCTCTATTTGTGCTTGGGATTGCCCTGACCCAGATGCTGGACCTTGCACTTGGCTTTGTGAGACTCAAGCCTGTCAAGGTCCCTCTGGATGACATCCTTTCCCTCCAGCATGTTGACCATGCCACATTGTAAAGTTCCACCTGGGTGCTGGCATTGAACACTGCTAGCCTGCAGACTCTCCTCAGCCAGATTTGCACTCTTTGCTCTGAGTGCCCACCATTCCGCACTCCTCAAAGAAGGGCCTTACAGTGCAATACAGAACAATGACATCACAATTTGTGTTCCCAATCTATTTTGAATATTACTCTTCCAAATCTATTTGTTTAGAAGAAACCTACTGCTCTTCCCTCTTTCCATGTTTAGGCCCTCGATTATTGAACAACACTGACCAACAATGGCCCCTTCTTAAGGGTCACTTTGGCTGATGACAAAACTTCCCCTGTCACAAGCTAAAAAGTGGGAGTTTTATGAACACCTTTGAGATTACAATCTTGTTATTTTTACATCTTCCATAAACGTTCCTATGAAATTCATTACTCCTGAAATTATGTTGGTGAACTTTGAGTTTTGTGCTTCAGTTAGTCAGCTTGTTACAGCTCCCTACTAGGTCTGCCAGGAACCCTCCCAACTGCAGCATTAATTTGACAGAGCACATGCAAGGCCAAGGTGATCCCATCTTTGCCCTCTGCTGGGCAGGGTGAATAGAGCAATAAACTGCATTTACAGACCAGTATTTGTGTGGAATTTTTGAAGTTTCTTTCTCCTTCAGGCATTATACTCACAAACGAAGCGCAGAGGAATACTACCTCCCACAGGGAGGGTGACAACAATTAGCTTTTAAACAGCTCTGACAACTAAGCAACTTTTCTCACTTCATACCATGTTTTTCATACAAACAGCAGCTTCTCAAATACCATTTAAGGATCTCACCAGAAAAACCTCACAACAGTAAGATGATTGCTGCACACAAAAGAGTCAGAGCAATGTATATCTTTATAGTCTTACTGACCCAGAATTAACAATTTTCCCTTACAGAAACTGTTCTCTAGAAGAACATCATACCTTTTTTTTTTTTTTTTCATATTAATGTGTGCTTTTTCAGATTTAAGAGTATACATGGCTTAAGATTTATAAGGCTGCTCCTTAAACTTCATGGCTAATTCTACTCATCAAATTCCAAGGTCCACCCAGACACACCACATAAAACACAAGACAGGAAGCCAAACTCACACTAGAGAAGTGTCCCCAATAATGGATCAGATACTACACCCAGTGGCAAGTTTGACAGCCCTCTGAAACCAGCTCGTACATGTATGTTCCTTAACTGATTCAGCTGCCGTATTCTGAAAGAACCTTCTTATCAGGGAAACATAAAAGACTCAATTTACATATACAGATGTTGTGCTTATATGTGTCTTTAAAACTGCCAGTCACATTGAATTCCTAGAAAATTCAGTCCAGTGTACAGGAAACATCAGAAAAAGTAAAGAACTATGTTTACCTAAATAGAGAAATAAAAATATATCAAGTGATTTAATACTGACTGCTAAAGGCAATACCACCTAAAATCATGTTTTGGGGCTACATTTAACACATTAGTTTAAAGAAACAGGCCTCTCTCTCACTTTAGATGCTTAGCAGTACATGATTTAGCTTAACGGTAATGTTGGTTTCTGCAGGATCTAATCCACCAAGCTCTCTGTAATGGTGATCCATGAAAAGCTTCCTTGGGCAGGAAAGAAGCCTAATTACTTCAGTGACTTATTAGAATCCAAGAGACAATAACAACAACAAAAAGTAGGAAATTACATCACCATGTAATAGTCTGTGACGTGCACCTCAGTTGATGTTATTTCCCCTAAGAGTAGCTCAGAATCAGGTATTCAATGTCTATTGTCACTACATGTCTACATTTTTCAATCTCTGATAGATTAAGTGATTGTAGGGTGGAACAGAAACATGCTCTTTCTCTGCACACCTAGCATGTAAGAACTCCAGTGTACCAATGGATCAACATCTGTTTTTTTATTCACTCCACATATATATGCTGATCCACCTCAATTTTTTTGTGTGTGTGTAAGTTTATTTTAAGCATGAAACAGGAAACAGTGCCAAGTGCTATTAACCTTGAAGCAGTGGCTGGGCAGCTTCAGTATGAAGCATTTGCACGGCAGGTCCTTGGGTGAGAATATGATGCTTAAAAAACACTAAAATAAAAACTGTAACAAGACAGATGCCCAGAAAGATTCCAGCAGCAGTAGCATAGGTGTCTGCTCCAAAGGCTTCAGGAACTTCTTCAGCAAGTATGTCTTTCACAGCACTGAATGAACCATTGTTTGGTAGTGGGTTAATACCAAGCAGATAGCACAGTAAGGGGTACAAGTCTGTAGCGTTCATGGCTTCTTTGGTGGCATTTTTTCTGAAAGTAGGCCCAAATGCCATGAAAATTGGATGCATTTCTGGTATGATGTTGTCATATCCATGATTACCAACTAGAAATAAAGGATAGATGAAGGTCAATGTTCTGAAGCTGCAAAACAAGGACTGAACCTTTTCCTAAATTAGCATAATGCAGAAAAGGAACAGCTGTCATTTATTCTTGCTGAGGTTTAGAAGACTCACTTTGATCAATAGCACAAATGTCTCTTAGCAAATACCAAGTCTCAAAACTACAAAGGGAAAGATGCCTTAAGAACAGAGAGCACTAATTAAAAAAAAAAAAAAAAAAAAGTAAACTCAAATGGCAGTGATAGCATTGTTATGCTATGCTACACCCAAGTTTCCTTGATTTCCTCAAGGAAAGACTCCCAACTTTGCAACTGGACCAGACCAGGAAAAAAAAAATATTAAAAAAAAAAAATCAAAGTATATACAGACTGTTTGACTGCTAGTAGTTGATGGAACTTAAGCTCTGACTGCTTTCATGCTTTGTCCAATTTTGTGCACTACCTACTCATCAACAAGGAAAAAGTTTACAATCTTGGAGATGGGTCTCCCTTACAGGGGCATTAAAAGCTGAATACATAAACAAGCACAAGAAACTGCAACAACTCAAAAACATGTTCAGTTCTTGCAGGTAATGTTCCTCAGATTCATAATCAGAAGCAAAGTCAAAAAGGTTTTTAACTATGGAACTCAAGAACTCTTGACCATATGACATCTGTGTTTTTCTGCCTAGCTAACTAAAAGTTAAGACTTTATACTTTCCATTCTACTGGCAATATATCTAAAAATCCCAAAGCGTGGAACTTAAAAATGGTTGATTTTCCCTCCAAATCAGCTAAAATGCATCTTATCCTATAAGGCAAATAAATGGTGTACAGTAAAACAATAGTCAAAGACTCTTTCTAGCAACAAAACAATTAAGTGCAGGCATCCACAAGAGTCAAAGACTTTCAGAATGCATTCTTCTATTTCCAACCCGACCTTTCCCTAGTAAATAAATAGTACATGATAAAATGTTATTCATCCTTTACTTAACAAGTTCAGTTACGATTGATTTAATTTTTTTATCACTTAGGAAGTGCTTGCAAGCTTGCTAGATCTTTCAAGAAGACCTCAAGTGTGTGGCCACTAAAACACATGAATGATCTTACCTCAGTATGTTTAGTTTTCAGAAATGGTAAGTCCACTTCCCTCTCCCCTAAAAGTAGGGTGCTTCCCATACATCAGGCAATAATTAAAAAATGTTCTAGAATCTGCTCCAGAATTTTCCCTTCCAGTCTTAAACAAAAAAAACCCAAACAAACACACACACAAAAGTAACATCTCTGACCAGGAAGAAAGCAGAACACTCTAAAGGCAGAATACTCACGTTGGAAACCATCTGACTTATTTTGTACTATTTCCCATCCTTTATCAGCCACTGCTAGGATTGGCTGGATTCTACTGTTGTGCTTGTAATGGAATCTATCAGGAATCTGCTCCTTTTTATATACTGTCATGTTGGGATGAGCATTGGCCAAAGCTTCATAGACTTCATCCAGTTTGCCTTCAAACAAACAGAAGACAGAACTTTAAATATACCAGCATGTTTACTGAACTCATCATTATTCTACATACAACCAAAAGACAGAAAGCAAAATGCACTTCCCCAAAAAAGGACAACAGTGGATTACAATATGCACAACAGTTACTGTGAGAAATCCTGAGTGTCAGTCATGGTAAGATCACGCCAGCACCAGACTACACAGACAATTCCCAAGCAGGCAGGAAGTGCCTTTCTCATTTTAGGAAAAATCCCTCCTTTCAGAGTTACCATAAATTTCCACCCCCAATTCTTTCCAGTAAAAGCCACCGAATAGCTGGAAAGCAGGTGACAAAGCTGTCCCAACAGCACGCAGAGAGAAGTAAACAGGACACACAAACAGTAACTCAAAAACAATTTCAAGAATCTGCATCTAAGCAAGTTTCTTCAATCTCTCCCTACACTTAGGCACTGGTTCCTATGGAGGGCTATGCAGTGTATTAAGACTTCTGTTACATATCAAATAACTCAGCACCTGTGTTAGACACCTGCAAGGTGAACAGCTGAGTTCATAGCGGGTCTCAGCAGGCCAATTTCACCTCTACAAGGTCTAAAGCGCAGCTGAAAGATGTTCACTTTTTCTTTGTGGCCAGCACTGCTGTTTTTAGCAGCAGAGCAGGATTTAAACACATCTTGTCATTTTGACTTATTTCTCACCAGTTCTGCCTTCACAGATCACTGTACATCCTGCAGTGGGTGTGCTGCTTCTCTGACTGTCTCTCCCAAGCAACTATCATCTCAACAACCACAAGAAGTCCTTAGTTTGCACCAAAACACTACCTGAAGTAAATCAAGAGTAAAATCTAGTCTAGCATTTACAGTGTCTAGAGTTTTGAATATATCGCAGGATTAAAAAAAATTCTGGGGGGGAAATGCCCAACGTCTTCAAAGAAACTGTCTTTATTCCCTTCCTCAGTTACTAGGACCTGAAATAGAAATTTTGGAGTAAAGCTGGAAATAGATTAATGTATAATGTTTCTCATCACAAATTCATCGATTTATAGAATGATTTAGGTTGGAAAGGACCTGAATCTCTGGGCAAACCCAGATACTGTTTCCAAAATCCACTGAAATGTCTTTTTTATTATTCTGTCATCTAATTACTGCAGAGACATTATTTTTCAGCATTTAGCAGATAGGAGAATCAGGTTAGACACCTTCAAGTTCTCACCTGTTGCATTAGGGATGTTTCAGCACTAAATTTTAATTTCATAGCTCCTTTGTTTGATAAAAAGAACATACCGATCAACTAGGTTTGTCTCCATTAGGACTGAGCTCCCAAATTTGGCTTTTTTATCACCACAGAGTGAAACACCACCCAGATACAAGCACCTGAGTGTGCTCAGTCAGCAAGCAATCTCAGTTTGGACATACAGAAGTCCAGAGAACTGTTCACAAAATATGAGGAGAGACATTTGTTTGCACACTTAAAGGTGCTTTAAGTCTGCAAAATACCCACTCTGTTGGGGCATTAAATATAGAGCAATGTCCAGTACTGATGCAAAATGTTACAGAAACCTTCAAAAAAACCCATCTTTCAGATCACCTTACAACTCAACTTCCAACTTAGCATCCCTGCCCACAGAAAAAAAGAAGCTATTTCCAGAGTAATACATTTGCACCAAATAATTATAGCTTTTGATTACCAAAATAAAGAGTAGCATCTCTACATTTGTTACACCAGACATTCATCTAACACTTAAGCAACCCATCATCAACAGTAACTTAATTTTGGATTTGATTCCAACACTATTCTTGCCCATTATTATCACAACAAATATGATATGGACATAACTGTATGTTCAGTGTGATGAGGAGAAAAAAAAGCTAAAGGAAACTACAATAGCTGGCAGGTAATCAAAACAGCAAACACAGGTTTTCTTTTTATCAAAGTTCCTCATCTGGTTTCTCTTTACTGTTTGAGATAGAAATCTAATTCTTCCACTATGACTTTAGCATCTTGATGAAAGGCAAGATACATTAACACTCAGTTGTAATCTACCTAGAATGCCATTCATCCTTGCTAACACCATTAGATCATCTCACGTCTTGCAAGAACTAAAAATAACTGGCAATATCAACCAGATTTGCTAACTTTTCAGAAGGTTAATCCAGGCTTCTGACAGAGCCAGCAAAAAGAACAAAGAGGTGATCCTGCAAGTACTACTTGTTCAAGGCTTATGTCCTACTGGCATCACTGCTGCTACCACCACTTCAGCTAAGGAATAAAGTCTATAAAGTTTCAATAGTCAAATATTTTCTTCAGAGAGTTCTACTGCTACAGCTCCTACCTTCTTTTGGCAAAATGGCTACTGCAGGAGAGTGGTCAATGACTTCGTAGAGCTCTCTATTCACATACTGATCAAGCTCAATGAGTCTTTTCAAGGATGACTGTGACATTCCATGATCACTTGTGATTATGACGTTTATCACATCCCACAGCTTTGCTTTTTTCAGTTCAGACATCAGATAGCCTAGCTTTTTGTCAATATCACTAATTATCAGTCTCATAAGTGGGTTTTCTGGGCCCAGAACGTGGCCCATCTCATCAGGCTGTTCCCAGTACAGCAGACCAAGGTTCATGGATTCTTCAGATGTAAACCAGTCAATAAGCCTAGCAACTCTGTCTTCAAAGGAAACAGAGTAATTGTAGGGCATATAATATGTAGGAAAGATTCCATGTATTTTCACGTCTGTTCCAGGCCACATTGCTGCTCCGGTTTTATGTCCCGCTCTCTGGTTTGTTACCCATATTGGGCTGGCCTCTTCCCAGAACTTAGAGTTATGGATATCCATTTTGTTCAGAGAGAAAGTTTCATTCAGAATAGGATCATACATTTCATTAGCAACTACTCCGTGGTTTTCTGCATAGAGCCCAGTTACCATCGTATAATGGTTAGGGTATGTTTTTGTTATAAACACATTAGTGACCTGTTTGACATGAACCCCATTGTCCATGGCATAATGAAAATTGGGAGTTGGGACTTTATAGATGTAATCCCACCGGAATCCATCAAAAGATACTAGCAGTACTCTGGGCTGAGTTGCCTGAAGAGGTGATGCACTTGGAAGAAATGTTATGAAAACTGTCAGGACTTTCCAGTAACAGTTCATGCCTGTTCTGGGAGGTATTCGTCCCCTCTTCTGAGGCAGCATGGCATCTGTTGAGCAGAGACAGAAGATTTCGTTTCATTAACCTGTCTGTCAAAGTCCTAAATCAGCTTTAAGAATGAGTAGCTAAAATATTCCTTCTATATTTACACAGGTTGCCTTACTTACACTGAGTCCAAAGAGGAATGAAACATTTTACCCATCAGTTACACTGATATCCCAAATTCAAAGATGGGAATTGAGGCACTACAGTTTGTTAAATGAAAGTTTGCAAAGCAACTTTTTTATTCAGCGGTGATGCCCAACCTATTCTTTTTTTCCTTCCTGTTCACAGTGTAAGGAAATTCATGTTCTTGCAATCTGATAAGTTTTCAAGTGTTTTCTTTCCTCAGAGCAGCTGTCCTGTGAGAAGGTTTCTGCTTGTTAAAGGTTGAGACATAATGAGGGGCAGTTCTCACACTGGAAATTACAAGGTCCACCTCTACCAGAACTTTATAGCCCTCAATAAAATCTCTGGCACATTACTTCACTTCTGCACAAGTATGGCACATACACACTAGCATCAAAAGTCAGAGCAGCAGATGGCAGCAAGAAATACACACTGGAACTGGAAGACTCTGTATTTGGACAGCTCCCATGAAGGGGGTGGGGAGTGGGACCAGCTAGAAACAACCACAGCTTCTCAGCCCAAACACTTGGTATAGGATTACTAAATGCACCAATTACAGCTTCTAGTTAAGAAACTACCAAGTAAGATTTGAACTTCAGATATAGCAGCGTATCCATTAAAAGGCTTTACTGCTTAAAAGGTGTCAGATCAAGATAGACAAAGAGCAGGAACATGGCTCCCAACATTTTATCACATCTCTAACCTGATCATACGCAAGTTCTTACCGATCAATTAATTTTGAAATTAACTACTAAAGGTCACTCCTAATGTACAGATGGTTTTACAAACAAGAATGTATACAAGCCACAGAAGCAAGCGTGCAGTTTAAATTCTAACTAGCCATTTCTGTCTCTGAATGAATTGGAGAAAGGTGGTTGAAAGAATCAATCATACAGTGTGAGCCACTGGAAATACTACATCTTCAAGCAAGCACCATCTGACCTTTCCAATCAAATACTGCTGCTGCCTGAGTGCAAGCAATATAAAGCATGCAAGACACAAGAAACACAATGCAAATCACATCCATGAACTGCATAAGATGATGACCATGAGGGATTTGTTCTCTAGATAATTCAACGTTAATTCTGATCATATGACTCAATCATACTGCCTATTCCTAGCTATGACTGCCCCACTTTCCCACTGCCCTTCCCAAACAACTTCTTGTTCAAAACTCAAGTTGCCTAACTCAAAGTAAGCCCCCTGCAAAAATCCTCACACAGGATTTTCCTATCTGATCTAAAATTTCATCCTGATGTTCCATGCTTCTTGCTCAACAATATAATTTAACCCCAAGACCAGATACAGTTCAGCCCAGTACTAAATGTGGATTGTACTGATACTCCACACAGTTCCTGTTAGGTTCTCAATTTTCAGAAACCCTCTTGAACAAGTCACTACTGAAATTCAGCTGGAAAACAACCACCACGTAATCAACAAGTCCGTATTAATAACCAGAGTATATAAATATCCTAGTTAATATAAAAACTTATACTGTAACAAGTAGATATAGTGTAACACTTGCACAATTTTATGCTAGATCTCAGCATGTTCAGGAAACCTGGCAGAAAAGTAGCCACGAGTGAGTTCAAGTGGCCACAACACACCTTCTTGCAAAGCTTGCAAGATTCTTTAGTTTTTTCCCTTGGGGATCAACCAGCCGTAAGAGTCTTGATATAATGAGAGGTGAATATTAATTTTTGAGATATAAAAAGTCAAAATATAGACCAAATATTAGGAAGAGATTCTTTACAGTGAGGGTGGTGAGACACTGGAAGAGGTTGCCCAGGGAGGTTGGATGAGGCCTTGAGCCACCTGGTCTAGCAGGCCCATGGCAGGGGGTTGGAACTAGCTGACTCTGAAGGTCCTTTCCAACCCAAACCATTGTATGACTCTGTAAGCACCTGGATGCCACTAAAGTGATGGGTTAGGATTTGTCATTTCAGTAAAACACAAGGTATCACCCACAAGAAGTGCTTCTACTTCAAACCCCCAGCTAAATTTCTTATATATTTACACAGGGAAAAAGCATAGGCAATGTAGGCAGGTTAGTTAAATTTTACACCAAACTTGCATGTCACCCAAAATTAAAATCCAGGCCTAGAGTCCTGCTAAGGAACTAACACTTCAGAGGCATAATTCCCCTTCCAGCACATGCCACAGATCCAAGGGCTGCAGAATCACTTGGTTTCACCAGATGTGGCATTTTTTTTTCAGTTGAATTTGAACAGAAAAGGGTAACACATGCTGCTGTGTCCCCTAGCCCCTGTCCGAGTCTTAAGCTTCCCTTTCTGGGCAATGACAAGAGTCACAAAATGGTAGGGGTTGGAAGGGACCTCTGGCAACAACTGAAATCCAACCTTGCTGCTAAAGCATGTCTTCAATGATTAGGTTGCACAGGAACATATCCAGGTGGTTTATAAAAGCCTCCACAGAAGGAGACTCAGCAACCTCCCTCAGCAGCCTGCTCCAGTGCTCCATCAATCTCAAAGTAAGGAAGTTTCTCCCTATGCTTAAGCATTACATTGAGCTTCTCATCAGCTGACACCATTAAGCCCTTCTCCATAGGGCTGCTCTTCAATCTGTTCTCCAACCAGGCTGCATTTGTGCTTCAGATGGCCTTGACTTATGTGGAGTACCTTGCACCTGGCCTTCATAAAGTTTTCAAGAGTCTACCGCTCAAGCCTGACAAGGTCCACCCAAAAAAAGAATAGTGAACCTCAATGGATTATTAAATGGAATTCAGACACTACTACTGCTTGAGCATTTTGAA
The DNA here is from genome assembly GCA_013396675.1 of Eubucco bourcierii. Classification (NCBI taxonomy): domain Eukaryota; kingdom Metazoa; phylum Chordata; class Aves; order Piciformes; family Ramphastidae; genus Eubucco; species Eubucco bourcierii. Next base: position 286,674 of record VWZE01022728.1, on the reverse strand, counting down.
AAATTAGGTTATTGTGAAATAATTATTCAACATTTACATGAAAGACATTTTTCTTTGAGTAAAAACTGTCATTTGTTCCTTTTTCAACTACAGGTTGTATCACATCTGTTGCAAACAATCTGTAATTTTGTGTGCAGTAAACGGAATTAATGATAGAATCCTAAAAGTGGCAAGGGCCTCAGAAGGCCATCTGGTTGACTTCCATAACCTGAACTAGGATAAATAAAAGTTATTTTATTTTTGAGATACTGAAAGGATGGAAACTGCAACCTCACCAGGCAATCTATTCACAACTTCCTTATTACCATGAGAGCATTTTCCCTATTTCCAAAGCTGAATTTAAGCTCTTTCAAGTGAAATCAGGTCTGTCCTAAATTTTACAGTGTTAACGATGTCAATATCACCTAACCCTTTAATCGCGTATTTCAAATAAATAATAAATGTGTTTTTTTTCCAAGGCCTTCCTATACTGGTCTTCACCAGTTACAACCTGAGCAGATCTGATGACCCATGTATCTCCAGAACCCCTGCACTACAAAGCCGGCCTAGGCTCCTGAAAGGGCTCTGGCAGGACAAAGGCAAAAAAGGACAAAGCGCCCAGGGACAGGGAGCTGCCACACACAGTCCAGGAAGGGCCCGGTTCAGCAGTTAAGACTTCAGCACAGCCGAACGGCAAGGGTAGGCAGTCCCCTACACAGGAGCCTTCAGCCACGGATGGCAACCCCGTGACCGGCTTACTACATTCCCACAAGCCGACTACGCGAAGCCAAACCCGGATTCACGAAGGTGCCGCTCCCACACGCCAGAGACCACCTCGATTCCGACGCCCCACTCGGGCCTAAAGAACCGTCTACCCACCAACCCCGGAGCCCTCTGCCCGGGTTGCCCCAGCTCCCGCAGACGGACAGGCAGGAGCCAATGCCGCGAGGGCCCCCTCGGTCCGGTTGCCGGGAGGAACCGCACCCCACTGTTACCTGCCGACAGCATCGGAGCACAAGCGAAGCAACGCCACCGGGCTGCTGCGGCGGCGGCGTCTGCACGTACCGGCACGGCCCCGCCCAGCCCAGCCCCGCCCCGCCGGGAGTGGGCAGCGGTGCTGTCAGTCACCAGGCGACCGAGAACAGTCGCAGCCAGTGACGGACCCGCCGCAGGCTGTGGGCTTGTCTTTGTACAAGGTTGTACACAAGGTTTGCGTGGTAGGTGATGCTTCTCGGGTGCCCCCGGGAAGGGCCCGGGAGAGGAAGCAGCGCCGGGCGGTACTAGGCCTCTTCGGCGCTGCAGGCGGCCCTCGCGAGTGGCACTGAGGGGAAAAACTGCCTCGGGTGGTTCGGCGGGAGCGGGGCCTGGCTAGCAGGAGAGGGTCCGAAGGCAGGCGAGTGCCATCACATCGCTTTAAATAGGCAAGAGCTGTGCTTTCACCTGACTCTGGTTATCTGCCAGTGTTTCTTTAAAAATACAACTAAAAAATCAAGTATTTTCCTGACTCTGTTTTTTTCGTCTCTTCTGACACTAATTTTCCCACGGTTTTAACTTTTCCATAGGATCATAGCATAGGTCATCTAGTCCAAGCCTCTGCAAGTGAGCAGGGACATCTCATGAGGTTGCCCAGAGCTGAGTCCAACCAGATCTGGAATGTTTCCAGGCATGGGACATGTAACACCTCTCTCAACAACCTGTGCCAGTGTTTCACTACCCTCCATTGTACAACAGTTCTTCCTTTTCAGTAGTCTAAATCTGCCATCTTCAGTCATCTTGCAACAGGCCCTATTGAAAAGTCCGTCCCCATCTTTGTTACAGGCCTTCTTCAGTTATTCACGGTCTCCCTAGAGCCCTTTTCAGGCTGAACTACCCCAGCTCTATCAGGCTTTCTTCATAGGAAAGGTGTTCCAGCCTTCTGATCGTTGTGGGCTACTCAGGGCTCACTCCAACAGGTCTGTCCATGTCTTGTACTGAGGACTCCAGAGCTGGACACAGGACAGCAGGTGAAGTCTCACAAGAGCAGAGTGGAGGGGCAGAATCACCTCCCTGTTTTCTCATGTTGTGGTGCTCAAGACCCATGGCCATACCCTGTAATGAAAAGGAAAGTCAGTTTATCCCTCACCATCTCACTAGAAATGGAACTGCTGAAGGGGGCAGAAGCCCAAGCTCATTCCTACCTCTACTAGATAAGGATCTGCACTACATAGAGGTCCAAAGCCCATGCCTTTTGTTTGTACACAAACCTTACTCCACTTTGTAAAGCAGTGGTGTAGAAAATTGTTATGCTTTTATTGGTACATAGAAATACATTATTTATTAATCACTTTATAGCTGCCACTGCCTAACTTAAATGCCCATCTGATGCAACAAAAGCATTACAATGCAAAGAGAACAAAACTTGAGTTTAGGTTTGAGTTTGGTTTGGTTTTTTTCCCCAAACTATACAGGCTGAAACTGCTTTCTTGCTAATGACAACTTACTGGAGGCTTCACATCTCTGATATAGTACATTATTAGTAGTTATGTAGCAAAAGGTTTATTTAAGTAAGATTCCGTCTCTCTTCCCTCCTTTACATGTAAAGTAATAGCTTGGCTTCATGAGCTCAAGGTCACTGAACTGCAAGGGTTCAGTAAAGGACTCACTGAAGCCTGGGACACAGGCAAAGTCTGGTCATCACATCTACATTTTTTAAGCAAGGGTGATACCTTCCTCCACCTCAACCCAGATCTAAGAATTGTAGTAGGGGACAAGGTCTTTTTTATTGTTTTTTTCTCTCCCACCGCACCTGCTATTCTGTTAGAGGTGAGTCTGAGACTAGCACAAATACATATTGCTCTGTCATTGGTAGCTGTGTGGAGCGACTTTTGCCTACAGGAAACTGAACTAGATCACACCTGTAGCACAAAGTTCAATCTTATTCCTGTCAGCAACCTACACAAAGGAGAAAGGGGTAAAAAAGGCATTATAAAATCGCACCTGTGTGCACTGAAATTTCTATTTGAGTGTCCTTCAACAGCAATAGATTGTCTCATGCTAACAGTTACAGTCATTAACTAGGGAAAATGACAGTCCCATTTACTGTGGGCTTAATTAAAGTTTTAATTTTGGTTTCCGTTGCTCAGATCCAGAGGTCTAGGGAAATACAAGCAGTGACTTGCTTGCTTCTGCAGTGGCTGGAATTAGTCGCTAGAGGGTATAGGTGTATATGGATTTACAACACTGTTCTCAATAGCTGGAAACAATACTATCTGCCGATGATGTCAGAAATGGCTCGGCTGCTTAAAACAGTTATAAAATTAAAACAAAGCACGGACAAAACGTTTGCTAATTCCACCAAAATGTTTAATACCATAATAGATTTTCACTGAAGTACAGAACTAATGTGAATATTTGTACAAAATATGTGGTTAAAAATAGTATTGATTTATAATATATACAGATATGTCACATCTGTGTCATAAATGCAGACACTTGAATGAGAACAAATCATGTTTTAAAATCTACAACAACATACATGAAGTATTTCTGCAGCTACAGTAGGACAACTTTCCAAACTGACACTTAAGGATCCATCAGTCATTACAGATGGCATTTCTTTCAGAAGTTTCTGAACAATTATGCTCTAAAGTAGATTCAAAACATTTACCTTCAGTAACTTAATAGTGAAGAGAACATATCTGTGTGGTACTAATGTAGACACAAGTTTCTCCTACTAGATATATGGTCATTTACAGTAATTTGTCAAAACAAGGCTGATTTTCTGGTGTATAATAATAGACAAATATAATCCTTCTTGCTGGACACTCTCACTCAGGTGAATGAGGAAGCCCTTGACTCAGGGACAACAAATGGGCCCTTCTTAATAGAGCTCTGAATTACATGGTTTTAAATTACATGTCTTGTGGTTCTGAGTATCTTCATTTTTCATTAACTTTGAGGCTGCTCACACTTCACAGCTTTCCCAGCCTTACTCCAGCAACCATCTCACAACTGTGCCCAATTCTAGGCTTTGTAGCTACTACATCAGCACACAATCCTGTATTAAAAGGATCCATGGATGGCTCTTAGTGTAACCCCAGAATTCCTGTGTAGTGACTGAACAAATTTACCAAAGGGGAGAGACAAATTAAGGCTACTTAAAGCTTTCTAAGCATCTCTGCAGTGGAGGCATTTCTGATTCTTGCCATTCCATTGTCAGGATTGCTATTGCTGTCTGCCTCTAACAGTGCAAGCTTCCCTCCAAGCCAGAGCAAATATACTTGACACTTCAAATAGACATGTGGGAAAGAGCTTTTACAACACTTCCTCCCTTGTAATTCTACCCCTGAATGTCACAGTCCACATGTATTTAAAAAACCAGCACAGCTCAGTGTAAAAACATCTCCTTTTAAGAGGAGCTTAAGACATTGGAAAGCTGCTGTTATTCCCCAAAAGATGTGCTAAACCAGGAAAAGCAGGGTGTGGGTTTGGATTTTGAGTTATTCAGGAGCATTGCATGAAGATGAGTATAGGTGAGAGTCAGTTTGTGACTTCAGTCCATACCTGGGTTTGCTTTTTGGTAAAAGAGAACTAAATGTAATTTCTTAGGCAGAGGGGAACCAAGGAAATGCAGAAAGTTTTAAATTCATACTAGTACATGAGAAAAAGTCTTAAGTGGCCCAGTATTTTAGTGCTAAAATGTTTACAACTAAAGGAACAAAAAAAAAAAATTAGCAAAGGTTCTTTAGAGGATGCAATCTGAAAGCACCATAACTTTAATTAGGATATCCATGATCACTTGCTTGAAAATCCTTTTCCATAGAAAGCTTATTCCAGCTCCCCAGGTCCATGACTGATACTGCTTTCACTTCAAGCAAGCAGTAAGTCTATCCGTAAGACTACCAAAGAGCCTACAGACTTCAGCATTGGGCAGTGAAATACTGAAGGACCATTCAACCCATGTGAGCTGCTGAATCCATTTCAAGAAACTGGTGCAATCATCAGAAGTAAGTTGGTAACTACATACTCAACTGCAGAACTGGAGTCTGCTCTGCACTTTCCAACACATCCTTCTAAAATTACTATTTCTCTTTGATTGCAACTCTTGAGGGGTGGGGGGGAAAAAAAAGAAGGGAAAAAAAAAAAAAAAAAAAGAGGCTGTACAAGGAACAGCAATAGCCAGACTGTCATAGAATCACAGAATTGTTTGGTTTGGAAAAGACCTTTAAGATCAAGTTCAACCATTACTCAGCTCTGCCAAGTCTGATGATAAACCATGTTCCTCAGCACCACATTTTTGTGCCTTTTAAACACCTCTAGGGATGGGGATTCATGCATCTCCCCGAGGAGCCTACCCCAGTGTTTGATAACTATTTCAGTGAAGAACTTTCTTCTAACATCCAATCTAAATCTCCCCTGATCAATTAGAGGCTGTTTCCTCTCATCAGTTGTTACTAGGGAGAAGACACCAACACCCATCTCACTACAACCTCCTCTCAGTGAGTTGTAGAGAGTGGGAAGGTCTCCCACTCAGTGTCCTTTTATCCAGACTAACCAATCCCAGTTCCATAAGCTGTTCCTCATAAGACTTCACTAGTGCTGAGTACAGGAGAACAAGCACTTCCCTGGTCCTGCTTGTCAAACAGGTCAGGATGCTGTTGGCCTTCCTGGTCACCTAAGCACACTGCTGGCTCATGTTCAACCAGCTGTTGATCAGCAGCTCCAAGTCTCTCTCTACTGGGCAGCTTTCCAGGCACATCAGTAAAGAAGTATAGAGATCTTCATCTGCAAGCAGTCAAGGCTTGAGCCGTGGAAGCCTCAGGCCCCTGCTGCAGCTGAGAGAAATACTTTTAACTGCCAGTATTCAGCATCATGCAGGGTTAGGTTGTACATTATAGTTTGCATGCATCAATGCTCGGTATAAATAAATATTGCCTATTTGTGTGGATAAATTAAGTGTGTCCTGAAGTTAAATACATACAGACAGTCCTGTCCTCAGCCAAAGTCCAGTCTGGGATTCTCTGGGACATACAGCTCTACCACCCACAACTGGACCCTTGCAGCTTATTTCCAGGTACCGTGTTCAGCACCAAGCAAGGCAGTAAGCAGCTATGTCATGCAAAATTTCAGTCACATCAGATGAAGAAGCTTACTGAAATTGAGAAAGTTCATTTGTTGCTTAACAGTGAAGAATAAATCAGGCCTCTTACAGTGCATTATACTTCTTAAGTACTCCATATGAACATGACTATTCCTACTTTTTCTAATCAAAATACAGAAGGTAAGACCTGTCTTTTCAAAAGTTATCAGAGCTTGCATTTCCAATCAGACTTCTTAAGTGGACATTATTTTTACAGTTGTGATCATCCTTTGAGAAACTAAGTCTTTTATGTCAGGCATATGGAAAAAAAACCCCAAAAACCAAAACAACACAAAACATTTGCAAATGCAGATCTCAGTGATCAAACATAAGAATTTCTCAAGACAGTTAATCAGCAATCTCCAATACAAACTGGTGAAAGAAACTACAAACAAGGACTTACTTTCAATTTTTCTAATAACTAATCTTAATAGATCTTTTCCCCTAGCCTGGATGTTAACTGGATGCCATGTTCCTTACTCAAGCACTCAGGCCCATTGCATCTCAGCAAGAACAACATCAATCATCAGAGACGTCCTTTAGCACACCAAGGATTGTGCTGTATTATTTTTGGGGAGCACACCTATCCAAATCTACAGCAAACCAGTGTAAGTTCACATGACTGTGAAGCTGCAGCAGTTTAAAATGGAACATGGCATATCCTGCCAGTAGGAGGACTATTTGTTTCCCCTAATTTCTAGTGAAACAGAGTTTGGCCTGTGTCCCACATTCAAGCATGTTCAGTTCTACCAGTTAAGAGAGCAGTGGTAGGTGCCACACTAGGCAGTTTAATAAAGTTTAATACTTTAAATGTTGCTTTTCCAAATGCCAGCACAAGCAGAACACAAAAAATAATGTTTGTTGCATTTATTTTTGTTATAAACTAAGCTCTGAATTGTACGCATGTAAAAGTGATTAATTAGCAAATAGTTTCTTAGTACTCCTATGACTAAATATAGAGTATTTCAAAAGTATGTACAACAGAATGGAGACGCTAACGTAACCTGTCACAGTGCTCAGACATACCACTGTAATTGAGCCCCTTACTCTGTACATAGAACAGTCTTTCTTTTTGCAGAAAGCTTTTCTTGCTGTTGCTAAACAGGAGAGAAGGGGGGATATATAAAAATGAAAACAACCCACCCCACCCACTCAATTTAGGATCGAATAAATGTTAAACCATTTATCTAAGGAGACCTTTTTAGAATATAAAGCACTTCGCAATGGTTGTTTGTAGTCGTTATGGTAAAGGAAGGGATGCTCTTGTCATGTTTTCTTGCTGAAAACAAAGTGTACTTGAGCATATACATGTATATTGGGATGAGAGGAATTTGTACTACCTTGTCTTAATTAGAAAAATCAAGGCCACAAAAAATCTTTGATCTTTTGTTCAAAAAAAGCAGATTGCAAAATAACTTTTTTTCCCATGTGTTGTACATGTTTTCATGCTTTTATCTAGATCTAGATCTAGGAAGTCACTAAAACTTTTAGGTTTGTTTTTTTTAAATTGAAACTTTCATATCTGAAGAGGTCAGAAAGGACAAGCAGGCAATGAGGAACTGAAACAGCAACTGTACTCCCCTGATTTCCTTCTTTAATTTCCAAGCAGCAGAAGCAGGAGCAACGGTCACTCAGTGCAGGGCCCCAGGGCATTGCTACTGGCCATTCTCACAGGCTCCTGCTGTAGAAAGGAGATTAAAAGGACATTGGCTATGCCAGTGTGCATCATAACCTGTAGTGTAACACAGAGATTTCATTCTTATTTATAGTATTATGACATAATGGAGTATACTTTAGCACTGTGGAAAGCGCAGTCGGAGGGACTGAGCTCAGAGATGCTACACAATAGAAAATTTCCACAGAAGTATGTAGGGGCTTCACTCCATGAGTTCTGGAGTTAAATGGGGAAGTTACTCTTCCACATAGTCACCGTCTTTTGAAGGAAGCCTTTCTTCCATGCTTTAGAATACTAAAGCCCCATTGTTTCTTCAGACTCTGCTGTATTTGCTGTGCTTCTGTTAGTGTAACAGACACACATAACAATGTCCCTGACGCAGTAATGAGTATCACATTATAGATATATGCTAAGTAAAGCACTACATCTGGACAGGAATATTAGTAGGGGGCAGTGTTGTTGAGAGAATAAACTATAATGAGAATGCTAAGTCCTCATTCTAAGAACGTCCTCACCACGCATATTGAGAATGGCATCTCCTGTCTTCACCAAAAAAGCAAAATGCTTTTCTCCTCGAAGTGTTGCAGAGCCAATACTCCAGCAGAGAAGGTTTGACTCTGATGAAGCTTTTAAAGATCCTAACTAAGGGTGGAACGGAACCCTCCCTCAGAAACTGTATCATTAGGTTTTATGACAAAAGTCTTGGTTACAGAACCTAATCTGACTTTTTAGATCCAGGAATGAGCTTCCAAGATGTATTTACTTATTTTAACTTGTAAAGAATTTTAACACCGTGGAATGTGGCTGTGCAATTTCACAGTCACGTTGAGAGTACAGCTGCAGCTAATGAGCTTCAAAACCCTGCCATATCATACACATACGCTCACTTTTCTGCGGTATTAATTTCAGTGGAACTACTCATGTGCATAAATTAAGCGCATGCTTAAATATATGCAAAATCTGAGCTCAAAGGTCTAGAAAAGATGTTCTCAAAATGACAAGTACGCCTTAAAAAAACATCACGGAAGGTCTGCCAGACAGGGAATTCTCTAGCTGTCTGCTGTCAGCCATTATGAGAACACAACAATTTTTGTAACCCAGTATATATTGCAAGTGAAAGGAAACATGCAGGGCAGAGTGAAAAAAGGGGATTCAGTTGCATGCAGTCTAATTTCAAGTGTGAAATTATGGTCCTGTTTTCTTTGGCCTAAAAAACAAGAGGAAAAAACCAAAACAACAAACAAGCTAACAACAAAAAAACACCAACTCTCCAACTATCCTCTCCTCACCTCCACAAACCCAAACTGCATACAGCTTAAAAAGGGAAGCAGAGGAAGTGGGGAAGGAAAAGGTCTGAATATTAGAAATGTATGTTTAATTTCTAATGGTTTCAGGGCTATTCAACACACCATTAGCAAAGCATTCAACCTGCATCATTGTTACAACTTAGAGCTATGACAGAGAGCAATAAATCCCATCTAAAATGAGCAGTCAGTTCCTCTCTCTTCCTCAGGGAGAAGCACCACTCATACCTTTATGGAAAATAGAATGACATTCTGGCTCACTCCTCTTTAGAGAGAAGGACTGAAACACACCAGACTCTCCAACAAGCTGCTGCCTTTCCCTCTCAGCCCAGAGAGCGCTCTCTCACATTCCTGCCAGGGTACCCTACAGCTGTTGGTGGACGAGGGCATTTTTCTTCTGTTTCTAAAAATGTTGCCAAGATAGTATTCTTTACAGAAAATTCCAGTGGGATGAAAAGGCCACCAAGCTGCTAGGAGATTATAAACAACACAGGTACCCTCCTTAAAAACAAACCAAACCAAGAGAGGAGGAAAAAAAAAAAAAAAAAAAGAAAAAGAAAAGACAAAGGTCTGCTGTGGAACTGAGGAGGTCAGAGGAGCAGGCTGCTTTATGAAAGGCAGTAGCAAGTATTCTGGGAGTTTGAATATCAAACCTGATATCAGACTAATTGCCTGCCCTGCATGATCTCTCTGGTAGTGGTGTTTCAGCATGCAAATTACAGCTGTGAAAAAATCCTCAGACTGAATCCTCCACTTCCTTGTTTTTTCAGCCTTGTTTTGTCCTTTCCAGAAAAAAAACCTATTTGTTGGTGTGTGATATGGTTACAAATACAAAGATTTTTTTTCCTAGCCCTTTAATTACATAGGCTTGATTACTGTGAAGGGATTTCAATGAGTTAATGTCCTGGTACTCAAAAGGCCATAGATGCCTTTCAACAAAACAAAGCAAACAAAAACCAAGAGCTGTGCCGGAGGAGAGAAGTGCTGCTTCTGCCGAAGAGGATCAGTTAGATACAGCAGGTGGCAGACCAGGGCGTCGAGTTTGAACGATTTTTGGCTTTGGCGTATTCTTTGGGTCCTCATCTTCTTCCATGTCACTGTCGCAGACGTGCACTACCACACTGGGAGTGGATTCTGTTCCTGCATGCAGCTCGTATTTCTCTCCTGGAAGCAGAGAAAAAGAGATCAAAAGATGACAGCAAGTAGCAGTGCAGATCAAGGCACTTTTGGACTGCAAATTCTCCTGCTCCTGGTTAGGGCAGGTGAGTGTGTGCTGTTCCTAAGGGCAAGCATGGTTGTCACAACAGATTCTGGGGATCCTGTCCCCAGGGTACAGTGACCATTGCTCTGTAAGGCATGATAAAATACAGTGATGTTTTGTACCAATATAAGTGGCCGATAACACTAAAAAAAAAAACCCTGAAACACAAAAACAAAGTGCATAGAAGAGAGAGAGAACACAGACGTTCATGGTTAAGAAAAGGGAGTGGAATGCAATGTATCAAATGTTTGGTCTGAAAACACATCACACCTCTTGGGGTTGAGCCTATTCTTTTTTGCTGTAGTTTTCCTTCAGTCTAGCATGGCTCCAATGCCATTTAAAGTCCATTAGATTCTGCAGCTTGTCACCTCCTGACATCAACACTTGGTCCAATTGCTTCAGAAATAAAAAAATACATATATCTGCTCCAGACAGAGTTCAAACCTCTTTAGCTTTTCTGTCTCTACAGATGAGATTCCAGAAACAGTCTGTAAATGCTCCACTATCACGATGAACACACGATTCTCTAACTGTACATTCCTCAGTCTCCCCCCAGTGCTCCTGTGAGGAAGATGAATGTGGCTTAGGCCATACCTGCAGAAGTCTACAAGCAAACAAAGGAAAATCAGGATCAGACATAGGACTTTCAATCCTGTATTCAATTTGTTTAGGATTGTACACAGGATGTCAGTACCTTATCCCAAAACTGGGGCAATTTACCTGGTATGCCACAGGCAATATACACATAGAGCAGATTTGCACAAGGGCAGGAGTTAGGTGGTATTTCCACAAAGCTAGCATGCCGCTAGCTCAAACAGCAGTTTCCATACAGTACAAGACACAAAGAAATCATGTATGACTGGTTATATGATTTGACATCACATCAGTCTTTGTAGGCATGCTCCATCAGTTACCTAATTCATTATAGTAAGGTAGCCCTACATTTGCATATAAATTCTTCTCCTAGAGGGGTGAGTTTTAGTAATAAAATCACCACAGGTTATGTTGGGGACACCTCAATGATTTGATCTCTGTCCAAATCTGCCTCTGGTTTCTGTCAAGAAGCCCCAACAAACCACTGTCTATAAAAACTGACAGAATCTTACTGTCTTTAAATACTGGTTTTAATTACTGCACAATGTTTCTGGTTATTTTATTAATCTTCAAGGTCACCCAGGCCTTTAATCTTAAGGTCTCACATTCTTGCTATCCTGTTTTCAGACCAGTTCATAATAAGCTTATTCAGTCTACAAGTTTTTAACTTTTAAACCTATTCTTCCAGTATCAAGTAGGTAATTGTTATTAAATTGCAAGGAATTAGTTTAAGACTGTAAAGTCCCAAGTGTGACATTTCTGGTAGGATGTCTTGGTCTTTCAGAAGTGACAAACACCTGTTCACTGAAACACTAGCACTGAAAGCTAGAAACGATTCCACTGTTCCCCTTTTGAGCATTTGCCATTGCTCTCACCTCTTAAGACCCACAGGACACAGTTAAATTAAGACAGGTTTGCAGTGACCACACCCACACCTGGTAGTTTGGATTATGCTTGGTTTTTCAGTTGTTGTTATTGTAAGACTGCTCTAGAACCACTGCATACTGACTGAAAAATCTTTTGGGATGAGGAAGGTGAGGTCCCAGTAGGCCTATCTGACCTGCATTTGTGGTGCAGCAGCTCCCAAGTGCCTGCACCAAAGGCAGAACCCAGTAGTGCTAAGTCTTGTACAATGGAAGTACCCTACCTTTGTAGCATTTGTAGTTTGCTCATGTTACTAATTTGGATTTTTATTTATTAGCATCTTTATGGCAGAGTAATTCATGTGAGAAAGGGTTGCAGGTTTGGCCCTGCACAGGCGATTCTGGGACTGTGCTCACATGCTATTTGTGCTGAAAAATTCTTGGTCTAAGTAAGACTGGGTGGCTTGTGACTAGAGGACATGCTGCATTTTTGCCTATAAAACAGAAGGCAACTAGTGAATAATAGCTGTAAGTCTGGCATCTTGCTGGGAGAAGTATTTTACTGCTGCGATACCATTAATGTTGACATTTAACTGCTCTATTTTTGGCAACCTTTCCTGTGAATCCAAATTGAGCAAAGCTTTACAGGTCTTGCTGATAGGCTAAAATATAAAAAGAGAAATAGCTCGGTTGTGCTGCATTGAGAAATTATATGGTTGTTCTTTGCCTATTTCCCCTGCGGGCTTCAGCTAATTTCTCAGCTATGGGCTGACGTCAATGCTGCCAACCAGCACTGAAGGCTACATTGGTCACTGTCAGCTACAAGCAGCTCTGCAGTGCTGTGCACACGCAACAGCGAGCCCTTTCCTTGCACACCATCACCATGAAGTAAATTAGATTCACTGCCCTCTTAAAAGGTAATAATCCCAGTTCAAATGCCACATTCTTTTACTGTTTGAATGCTTCCCAGAAGGACTCTTTCTGATGAAAAAGAACAGTGGAAGTAAGTACAGACACAAGGAAAAATATTCAGATGCCTCTGGCATAAGTAGCTGCAACAGCAATTAATGTCACTTTGCAAATCAGAATGTGATGCACTCATAAATCAGGTTTTTCAGGCAGAGAGTTATTTCTGAGCATAAATGAGCTGCAGACTCAGTTCTGTACTCACGATTATTCATGCCTGCAGAACTGTGGCTCAAACTGCAGAAAACCTGCTTATGGTTGAGCTAGGAACATGACAGCAGTGATTATGGGACTTTCATACAGCACTATCTTGTTCCTAAATATAACTGTTTGTAGAAAATACTAAGATAATATGTATGAAATAGAAATCCAGTAGACAGAACCAGGTTATCCCTTCTATTCTGCTTTTTTTCTGTTTTCTTTTTTTTTTTTTTTTTTTTTTTTTTTCTTTCTCTTAAACACCTCCAGCATAAAGACAACATTGAGCTAAAGCTGCAGCACTTAAGCTACTGAAGTAATGCTTGAATCACTACAGTCAAGTTATGTTTACAAGACACAGGTTGTCCCAAGCTATGAGTAGCAAGCCAAGATAGCAATTAAGGCTGACCAACTTCTGTAGTTACTATCACTCAAACACCTGTCCAGTAACCTCCTGCTGCCATGCCTGATGCTGCTTGCTTTGCATTCTCAAGTCCTACATTGCCCCATGGCTCCTGCTTCTCCTGCTTGCCTTAAGGACTCTTACAGGCTAAGTCAAAGGATTCCTGGAGGGAGATGTTCTCCTTCAGCTGTCTTTGGGGTCTGACTCTTAACAGCAAGTTGTTGAATATATCAGGTAAGCTGAGATGACACATAAATGTGCTTAGAAAAACATCACAATTTTAAAATCAAATATGCTTGAACATCTAAACTCTGTTTTCAGGATATAATGTAGAATTAAGCTGTGGTACCTCCACCACATAGATTTGTCAGAAAATGTTCCTAACATGGCCCTGAAATAGCAGCAATGTTCGTGGGATTTTTTGCTTCACGTAAGTAACAAAAGATAGGCATTTGAAATTTCACCAACAATGGGCCAAGCAGCTTTTATGTCACTTGGCTCCACCTTTTGTGACCACATTTACCACACACAAAACCCAGAACCTCAGGTGATGTCGGAAGGATGACCGCAAGAACAGCACAAAAGCAAGTGATGATATTTCTGAACTAAAAATAACAGTGTATGATTTTCTGTCCCTTTGTGAATCAGTACTATGACCTTTCCTTGATGGAGCATCTCATCTAACGAGGCACTTTTGTCCAGTTTGTTCATATACTTCATTAATAATGAAGAAATGCAGCTACCTCATCCCTGACCCTGACTCACAATGAAAGGTTAATGGGTTCTGAGCTGTCCATTCCATGTTAAACACATCAGTAGCATCATAAAGCCACCTTCAACTGAAAGCCCCTTTATCCAAGATCTTTACAAATAATACACTGCAAACAGCAGGTGGTCCTTTGTTAGGGTGCATGTTTATGCTGGAAGAGATCCAATCCATCCCATGTAATACCTCTACAAACAAAATGGAGGACTCTGGAAGGAGGACTCTTCCTCTCTGGAAGTCCATTACTGATTCTGCAGGAAAAGGGCACCCTCCTCTCCTGGCCAACAGAGCAAAGCAGAGGAAAAAAGTTTTCTACACTCAACAGCACTCCTTTACCCTACCAGTAGTAAGAGGAGGGAAGGGCAGAGGCAGCCACAGACCAGAGGGTCTGTTTTCCAGAGATGGAAATTTTGTCTATCCCACATCTGCCTGCCCCACTTTTAATCCTCTCTGGAAGTCATATGAAGTATTCTGAATGTCCTTTGAATCAGAACAAATATGAGAGTTTGAAAATACCCAGGTACAGAAAACTGCCCAGGGAACATGGTCTGAAATTCCTGTTTATGACTTTTACTGAGCAGGGCCCTACTTTTCCTTGTCTTTCCTTTCCCTGTACAAGGGTGAGCCAAACCCAGGCAGAAGCAGAGACAAGAGCTAAGCATACTCTTCAAGAAGCCCAGCCACAGCATAGCAGGAACAGCTACATCTTAATTGTGCAGAGGCAAAAATGAAACCCTGACCCAACCCCTCTGGCCACCAATCATTTGCAGACCAGTAGCCAAGTGGCACAGATTGTTGCAGGGTCTCCCTTTGTGCCCCAAGAGAGTACCATTGTAGACCTAAGGGGCATCATGTGTAACACTTCAGAATGGTGTTTTCATAACATGGAAATTACATTTTACATGAACTAGACTTGGCTTGAGGGCAGTTAGGAGATGTGAGGCCTGCTGGAATGATGGTGACAGACTGGGAAATGTAGGGAGAAGTGAAAATGGTACAAATTTGTCTGTACAGGCTGCTGGAGATAGCACCCAGCCTGTACTGGTTCACAAACTGTGTCTGGAATTGTGGAGTTGAGTGCTAAGTTTCCCCAGGGCAAAAGTGCACTGGGGAGCATGTGGAACAGTTAAGTGCTTAGGACCCTGACCTATATTGTGCATTATTGTGTAGTCCAGATCTCATCAGTGGAGCCATGACCCATGAATCAAAGCCATGGGAGAAAGACAGTTTGGGCAGCCGCTGTGTAGGCAGCAGGCAGGGACTAAGATTGGCAAAAGGAGGCCAGGCTGGCACCGGAGATCTGATAGGAAAGGTGCTCTGGAGAGTGCAGATTTAGAAAGCCAGGGAGTACAGAGAGGTCTGTTGAGAAGAAATTGAGGTTAACAGGTTTGAAAGAGGCAATGAGGAAAGAAATAAGCAGATTGAAGTGTAGAGAGACTGGAAGTAGGGCTGTTTTCCAGAAAATAAGGACTTACTGTAGTGCCAGGATGATGGCTGTAAACTGCTGCAGAACAAACAGCAGAGCAAACATAGTTGTTTTTTCTTTCAGAGGAGCAGCTCTGCTGTACATACATAGCCTAGATCTGGAAAGTCCCAACCCTCTCCATTATAAACATTTCACATACAAATTTTCTTCTTCTGTTCTTCGATGAGATGAAATTCAGACCTTGTAAAACATTGTGGAAAAGATATGAGGGCCTACACTAGAGAAAAGGTTGGTATGTTGCAAGCATTTCTGCAGGATAGAGCTCAGCTCAAGTCAGGCCAGGCACAGATACAGCCTGGGCTCTGGTAGGCAAAGATCCAAACTACCACCCTAGTTCAGTGCAACGCCATTGTATCTTCATTAGTATTTTAAACTACTGGAAGTTCTCCTGACAGTGGAAGTGTTACTTATTAGAAATTAATGATCACACTTCAGAAAAAAATGTAGGCTGGTGTCCAGAACCACACACAGTCACGACTGCTGGCTCTGACTGGTCTATGGCATTCTCTTTATGCCTCATTTAACGCTCAATTTCTGCATCTGCTGAAAGTAAGAATATACATCAATCAAATGGAAACTTAATTAAACATGAAATGGTCTTCCCTAAGAAGTAAATGCATCCTTACTGATCTCAATTTAATGTCAAAGGACCAAAAGACAGCTTCCTTTCGTGCACAACAAAAAGAAATTTTCTCCATTAGACCAGATGGTCATTGCTGCAGCCAAAGGGCTGAAAAAAATACCAAACCCACACCTGTCCCAAAACTGAGTTGGAGAAAGACAACTCACAGCAGATCTGTTAACTAGCTTCTGGCCTATTAATTTTACTTGGGAGCAAAACTCCCAGCCATGGCACTCAGGGACAGTTTTAGTCTAATTTTGTGGCTATGATGATTATGGCAACATACCAAAAAAAGAGATGACCTGTATTCATGGAATGGGTAAGCAGCATGGGTCTGTGTCCAGGTGGTGTATCTTAACATTCCCAGCAAAGTGGGTCAGTAAAACTCATCTTGTACTGAGAATATAAATGAAACTATTCACTATCTACATGTTCAGATGACTTTTCCTGCTCCTCTAATACATATTAATCCTACTAAGTCAGTGTATTTATTATAGGTTACATTCCTCACAAGTTAAAAGACATAGAATTTTGTCAGGCTCTAACAGAGTTCTGTAAACAGCTGTGCCAGTGAGTAGCTCATAAGCCACAGTCACATTGTTTAATTATGATTTTTGAATGAAGAAAAAAAAAATAATCTTAACTTAGCCTAGGCTAACAGCACTAGCTGATGCACAGCAGTACATTTGACTGATGTGGTACTGAGAAATGAGTTTTGGTGGGATTTGTTTTTCAATGAAATTCTAAACATAGTAAATGCACAACTGAGAACTGCAGTGCTATTTTAAAACCGCCACTGCAGTTAACTAAAATTGATCTCTCTAACAAGCGCTAAAAATAGAAAGAAGAGAGCACAGGACTTTTCATATTGCTCCCTGCAGGCTCCTTAAATACAAGCGAATATGACCTTCACGCAAAGCTGTCCCAGAGCGTGGGACAATGAGTGATATTTCACATTCCACTGCTCTAGAACAGGAATTGATTTATTACCCTGCTAGCTAGGGAATTCGTTTACATGTTTCCATTTATAACGCTGCTGCTGCTGCATCAAAAGGAAAGAAAGGAGTATTTTGTTTACTTCTATTCAGCAGTTTAGAAGCAAAGCATCAATTCTGGAAATAATAATATGCAGTATAATACCAAGTGCTACACCTGATAGCCCTTTTTGCTGGGCTTTCCTCATTGAAGAGACATAAAGCAGAGGAATCTCTGATGATCTCCTGATACGTATTTCCCCCCATGTGAAAAAGACATGAAATGATCCTGCAGACCTTGTGAATCACGAAACATCTCTTCCTGCACCCCACGCACTTCAGCGCTGGGTTACTCTGGTGCAGTTATACAAAAGCCCCAGTGATACCCACAATTGGAAGCTAACCTCAGAACAAGAAAGCAGTATTTCCAGTACAGCTGGGGAGAAAAAAAAAAAAATCTCTTATCCCACAAGAATTTAGAAAATAAACTCTGATAAATTTTTAAGACTGCAACCTCCCAATTGTTATTAGATGGATGTGAATATTTCTACAAATGTGAATTACACTTAAGTTCTAAATGGTACTACTTAGCCTGAAACCAGAACCTTTTCCATTTTGAAAATTTCAAAACAGAATGCTTTAACAGCTTTGGAAGAATAGCAGAAAACTATTTGTAAATATGCCTTTAAAAAGCTATCCTGCTAGGATTAGGGAATGGCAATTCCCTCTCAACAAATTTGTTAACATGAGAGATTTTCTCCTCTGGTGACAATGCAGCGATGCCTAAACCTTTGATGAGCTATTCTGTATCTTGGGAGGCAGTATGTGATTTAAAGCAAAAAAATCCTCAAGTTCATGGACAAGAATCTGTCCAGTCTCTACCTAAACCATCAGCTGTCTCATCTAAACACAAACCCAAGCACAATAGATTGTGTAAACAAGCTTTGATCTGCTGTTCAATCAAATGGCATTCATGAGCTGCAGACAAGATATAAATCTGTGAACATACAGTCAAATTCATTCTTAAGCAAAGAACCTGTTGATGTGCATCAACTTAAACCCAAAGCTTTAATGCAACTTACAGGTTTCATCCCAACTTCCTCTACAGATATTCTTTACACTACATTTTCACACAAGTACCACAAGCTTACCTGGTCCTAGCTTAGAAACTGCATAAAGAAGGTCATAGTTGATGACAGGTGTTGCATCATCTATTGGTTGCCACCCTACAGGTGGAGAGGCTGGAGGCGAGATGAGAAATTGTTTTGCAGGCTGTGGTGGTGCCAAATGAAGCTTGTCTCCATCTGTCTCAGAGGTCTGAATCTTTAAAGCATAAGAAATACATTGTTTAGTACAGGATGGCTAAATGGAATGATTAATCAAATCATACACTTCTACCAAATGTCACCTAAGTGGAGTTTCAGCATCAGGCTCAGCAGAGAAGGCCTAGAGATGGTGGGAGTGGGGGGAGCTGTCGGGTTGGGGGGTGTTGTTTTATGAGCACAGCTATAACATTTGTGCCTACTGTATGTGTTCCTTAGTCATTTACAACTAATTGTTCTACTTTTATATCCATTTGAAATTGACTTCTTTCTGGTACATAAAAGAAGTTTCAACATCAACTATTTCATACTACATCCACACCTGAGCAAGAACTAGTAGTCTGGCTCCAGCCCATATAAACATACACTGCTTTGGACACAGTGCTGCTTCCACATACTCATTCCCTGGACACTACTAATAAGCTCTTTTGAGAAAGCACAGAGAGTATAGTGCAGGCTTTGCAGAAAATCAGCTTAGGTACGGAGAGTAATCACTACTATGTACATTTCCCTTTTTCTTGTGTTATCCCAAGTTTCCTGTTAACTTCTTTATTGTGCAGCTGGAGTGAAATGATTCTCAGATCTGCTCAGCAGCAGGTTTTGAAACCTTTCAGAAAAAATTCAGAGCCAGATCTAGAAGATTAGGACATATAAAATGGAACTGGAGTAGACTGTCAATACCTGAGTCCAGCTGTAAGATCTTTTGAATTAATCTAAACCATTAAACATACTGGTTTTTCACAATTGTAGTTTCCTGAGGTTCCATTTCTGCCTAGGCTCAAAACAGCCCCTATTCTGGCCAGGCTGTAGAGGCACAAACTGTAACTGTGTCTTAAGTTTGACTGGCACCTTCAACAGAGCCTGCCTTTAACCTAAGACCTCTGAAGGACCGATCTGGCAGCTCAAAGCACACTTACATTGCTTCTAAGCATTAGTGAGTACCCAATAAGCCACAGTGGCTACAACAGCTTATTAAAACACACTCAGAAGAGGTAGTGGTTGAGTTCTCAACCTCCCATACCTTTCTATTGCCTGGCTGGTGCCTATTATTCAGGCTGTGGGACAACTGAGTTCTTTCACCCTTGACCAAGAAGAATTGAAGCCCCCATCTCATACTTCCAACAGCTAGATACAATCTTCTATTCTTCTCCCTCTACCTTCTCCCTTTTATTTGAGTTTACTGAATTCCTTTTAGAAAATTCACATGCATTCACTAAGAAAAAAAGAAAAGGCAGAAGGAAGCCTGACTGTGGCTCAGGGTTATGGTCAAATAAGTAAGCAAGTCCTACTTTTTAAACAAACATAAAATACTTCACCAAATGTTTATGGTTAGACAGTTACCCACAGACAACAGCCAATGCTATAAATCAGTTCTAAGCTATGTAACTTCTGTGTGTTGAATAAGCAACCAGGGTCTTAAGTGGTCCTGTGCACTGGGCAGGCGCAGTTCAGACAACATAAGGATGTCTGAGTAATCTCTCTGCTATGTATGCGATTGGGCATAGTGCTTTTATTCGGTGTTACTGTGCAATACTCTTATAAAAGCTGCATACTAAGATAGAAGTAGATACCAGATTTCATTACCTGTGCAAAATACAACTTCAACTTCTTTCCTCTGAACTGTGTTTCATGCAACTCTATTCTGGCACGAGCAGCCGATTTGGGACTACTAAAATTTATCCTTACACGCCTGAAGCTTTTAAACAGTTGGAATGTCACGCAGTCGTCATAGGCACGGAACAAGCCTTCAAAGTTTTCCTGGAAATGAAAAAGAAATAATGCTGAAGATTAACCTGGTGCTCTAGCACATAAATCTGTGTCAAAGGATAATCTGAAACTCGATGACAACTGTTTATCCAGGAGGTTTCTGGGAGTCCATAGCCTAACAGAGGCTCTGTGAAAAGAATCTAAGAAAAGCACCTGTCTGGCCATGCTGAACACCGCTAAATATCTGGGGGAAGGAGTCTTCAAGTTGAGAACCCAGCAGCTATTGAACTTCTTGTGGAAAAACTGCAACAGTGACTTCAGAAATGAAGCCAAAAAGGGCATATGACTGAAAATACCAGACAACTGTGATGTCATCTGACAAAAAAACAACATTGTGCTGAATTACAAAGGAGTGAGCAGACAAAGTCAGGCCTAATGTAACTGATGGTTACATTCACACCAGCACTGCAGAGTCATTTTGTATTGCCTGCTCTGTTTTTCTGGATGTTTTGTCATTCAAATACTTCGCACAGAAACACACTCATTGCTTGAGAGTGCACAAACAGGAAATAATGGAAAATGATGACCTGTCTCAAATTAGGGGCTTTAAAATGTTTAGTTGTAGAATTCCCATGTTCAAAAGCACAGGACAAAATACAGATATTGTAACATTGTGAAAGAAAGCTCTGATGTGTGCAACATCTATGGACCTAGAGACCAACAGAAATTCAAGGTACATTAGCAGCCTTTGGAGGATCAGACTCTGTGAACTATGCACACACAGAGGACTAGTTCCACATCAAATAAAACTGAAGTCCTTAAATCAATTCTGACACTTGCACAGGTCTTTTTACTCATACAAGCATAGATTCATAAAATATTAAGACTGAAAGGGAGCGGTTATCATTTAGTCTAAGTCTTTGTGTTTACTTGGAATTTCAACTGTCATCTAGTGAGCCTCGCATCAAGCCCCAGCATTCTAACTACTGCAACCAAGACCTCATTAGAAGATGGAAAATCAGCCAGACCAAAGCCCCTTTTTTAAAGAGTTCTTTATCCTGGAAAAAAAACAGCATTTGAGATGAGTTGTCACACCATTTCATATACTGAAGACTATTACGTTAGGCGTTTGTATAATTACAATAACCTCATTTTTATGTGTGTGAAAATGCAACTTCTTTAATTCTCAGCCAGGAAAACATTTTCTTAACCCTTATGAGTGCATAACTGGCAGCGGCTGCAGAACATGAAATAGAAAATGCACAGTTTATGTAATCTCATTAATACTTCAGTTGTCATCTGTTGATTTTTGTTCTTCTTCTAAGCACAATGAAGTTGCATCAGGGAGCACCAACAGCACTGTGTCAGTGCTTACCGTCAGTGTAGCTGAAGAATTAACCAGGAAAACAAGGAGCATGAAACACTAATGGGCATGTACCAGATCTCCTTTCATTTGCTGCCAGCTCTGTGGTCTTCTTCCCCACAACTGATATTCCATTTCTGGCAACCTTTCAAAAGAACCTCCCTGTGGTCTATTAAGCTTTCATGAATTTATTTTAATCTTGCTTGACCTCACTCCCCTCTTCCTCTCACCACAGGAGATACTTTGGAGGATCAGGGAGAAAAAAAAGAGACAAGAACTCAGTGTTTTGGTTGAGAGTGAATAAGGCATGCAGCAATCCCGCAAAGAGCATGATCACAGTGTCACCAAGGTTGGAAGAGACCTCAAAGATCATCAAGTCCAACCCATTACCACAGACCTCAAGACGAGACCATGGCACCAAGTGCCACCTCGAAACCCTCCTTGAACACCTCCAGGGACGGTGACTCCACCACCTCCCTGGGCAGCCCATTCCAGCAGTCAATGACTCTCTCAGTGAAGAACTTNCAATCCCAGCTCCCTCAGCCTCTCCTCATAGGGCTTGTGCTCAAGGCCTCTCCCCAGCCTCGTTGCCCTTCTCTGGACACATTCAAGCACCTCAATGTCCTTCTTAAATTGAGGGGCCCAGAACTAGACACAGCACTCAAGGTGTGGCCTAACCAGTGCAGAGTACAGAGGGAGAATGACCTCCCTGCTCCTGCTGGCCACACTATTCCTGATGCAGGCCAGGATGCCATTGGCCTTCTTGGCCACCTGGGCACACTGCTGGCTCATGTTTAAGTTGTAGTCAATCAGCACCCCCAGATCCCTTTCTGTTTGGCTGCTCTCCAGCCACTCCTACCCCAGCCTGTAGCTCTGCATGGGGTTGTTGTGGCCAAAGTGCAGCACCCGGCACTTGGATTTGTTGAACGCCATCCCCTTGGACTCTGCTTTGATGTTGATGGTGATAGGTTTGTACAGATGGGTCTACTCATACCACCTAACAGTCACATTGCCAACATTTCGCACCTGAGTTATGTTTTTTTAACTGCGTTGCTTACAAATTTGCAAAATTCTATTTTTCAAACAGATTTCTATATCCAGCGACATTTGTATAAAGGTCAGCCAAAAGCAGCTGTCATTCCAGTCCTGTCCTGCATGGAATTTTGATGCTACAACCTTCACAATGACTAGGCAAAGAGTGTTGGAGGAAAGGAGAGACAGGAATAGGAGATGTGTAAAGTAGGACTTTGTGGCATTCAGGAATGTGCAATACTGTGTGTAAGCTAAATGAAAGCCAACAGTCACTACCTGATCAAAGCTTATGTCTTAATGTTACCTGTATTATCTATTGCAGACTTCTCCAATATTAAAAAAAAAAAATCACATTAAACTAGACAAACTTAAGTAGATATGACAGATATGAAGGTATTTATATATACATACATATATGTATATATATACACATAAAAAAATTTTTATATATATATATATATATGAATGAATGATGATGAAGATAAAAGAGAAGTCATACAAGCTAACAGTAAGCAGCATGGTGAACATTTCCAAGTCTTCTGTGGGACTTCTAAGTTTCCCTACAAGACAGCAATGAAATCAGTCATCATTAAAAAAAAAATACTTCACCAACGATGCAAGAAACCAGTCATGGACTTGTCTGTATGCTGGGAAGTATGTATCTGTAATAACTGAGTATTTCTGAGGAAACACAATTCTTCCTGTCTGGACACAGCAGCAATATTGTGCACGGGCCAGTCCTATGTGCCTTCCTCTTTGTGCACAGCACAACCACCCAAAACCTAGATCCTGGGTAGGGCCATAATGCAAAAGAAGAGAAAACAAAATTTCAAATGTGGGACCAAGAACAGCAAGCAGAAGAAAGTTCTGGAAGCATTTTTGGAGATGCACTCTCATTAGGCACTGAAAGGGACAGATGGGAGTTTGTCTAAATAAAGCTGATTATGTACTGGACAGCAAATGTAGTACTGGGAGAACATTAAAGTGCTACGGACTTTATTCTGCTTGCTTTTCAGTTTGATATAGGTGCAGCTTTAGATATCCAGCTTTGATTAATGCTCCTAAAAATGCCATGGAGAGGAGGGAAATCAAGGGCCTCTGTTTGAGGGCTTTATTAACACAAGGCAGTCTACCTACAGTGGGGAAACATCTACTGCACCAACTGAAACTGCAACTCATTAACAAGATTCATATAACCGATTCTTCTTCTATGTTTTCAGCTGATAATGACCTCAGCAGAGGTTATTAATCATCAACTGCAGTTAATGGTCCTTAGCTGCATCTTGAGCCATCCCAACTCTTCCCATCTTGAGGAAATGCCATATGCCATAATTGCTATTGCCTGTGACTTCAAATGTCTGCTGGATGTACTTATCTGGATAAAAGCCTTTCAGAGTCATACTGATCTATAAAGGAATGTATCATATACATTTTAAAGACTTATACAAATTCTCTCCTTTTCAAGTTTCATGGATAAATTATTCAAGACTCATAATCCTCTCAATTCAGGACTTCAAAAATGTTTTTAGAATTTGGTATTTTAAAAATGTTTTTAAAAACCAAGTATTTAAATTTTCAGAATACTTTTGAAAACTCCTGGGAAAACATAAAGGAACATCCAAAGTTAAGCAGCAGTTTTACTACTCTTACAAAGTCAAAGTACAGAAAGTCATGAGTCTGGGATTTGACATGTCTTCATCCATCAAAAGTATGACTCTCTAAGACCAAATTAATGCTCTAGCAAGTGTGAGTAGCCTTCATTTGACCAATACTGCAGAAATTCTTACTTCTCCCTTGTGGGCTTTGTGCCCCTTCCTCATCTTACTACGAACTCATGGGGTCCATGCCTCCCCTCATCTCACTATTCCTTTGTGCAACATTGGGCATCTCTCCCTAGTCACTTTCCATCAACTCCTATCACCCACCATTCACCACCTCTAGAAAGTGTGTGTGTGACTTTGTTTGTTTGGGGTATTTTTGTTTTGTTTAACTTATAAAATTAACACAAAGTCAAAGCATATTAATTAAGGCTGCTGATTGCTCAAACTTGATTGTTATCACTTACAACAACAGCCAATGCTGAGGACAACCAGAGCACCATCCAAGGAAGAAATGAGCACTGGAGTAACAGAGAGAAGCTAATAACCTCGGAGTGCAAGAGCAGTTATGCGTCTCTGGACTAAAACCTGTTCTGCTAGTCACCAGGAGTTCATCTAAGAACCAAGATCTTCTAAGGCACACAATAAAAGTGATCAGTGAAATGAATCCTTAAGGAGACAAGCAAAATACTGGATGTATCTGGAAAAGCTTTAACATTATACAGAGCACTATTGTACCTCATTAAAAATCCAGAGTTTGCTTCCTGTATCCCAGACAGCTTAAGCAAAATGGGAGTAAATTTGGGGAACAAACAGCTTCATCAGAAATGAAAATGCTTGGCTTGTTTAGCAAAACAATGAAAAATAAAAGGAGAAAAGGCTGAGGGTAGACTTTCTTGCTCTCTACAACTGCCTGAAAGGAAGTTGTATTGAGGTGGGTGCTAGTCTCTTCTCTCTAGTAACACGTGGTAAAAGGAGAAGAAATGGCCCCAAGCTGTACCAGAGGAGGCTTAGATTGGAGATTACAAGAACCTTCTTCACTTAAATGTTCACAACCACTGGGATAGGCTTCCCAGGGAGATGGATGAATCCCCATCTCTATAGTTGTTTAAAAGATGAAGAGATGTGGTGCTCAGAAATGTGGTTCAGCACCAGACTTGGTAGTTAGATAATGGTTGGACTCTTAAAAATATCTTTTCCAACTGAAATAATCCTATGATTCTATGAAAGCCTGAGAGGAGATGGGATAATCATCAGTAGTTTACCAGAACTGCACAAAGCACACTGTATAAAAATTAGAAGACTACATTGGCATAAAACAAGTGGAAACAATTGACATAAATAGGTTTGTAAGTTAAAAAAAAGCTTTCAAACATCAAAGTTATGATCCAAAACCAACCTTCCAATTACAGCAGCAGTGGCAAATGTTTTTTTTAAGATTGACTTTGGTTAGCTCATGTGAGGAATTATGATAAAATATCAACACAGCAAGCATTGTAGAACATGACTGCCTGCATTAGCAAGTGAATTGGGTTCAAACAAGTAAGTCGTTGTGATTTATTTTCAAACATTTTGGTGAATAGCTCCACTGGTATTGCGTTCATTCAGGACAAAAGCCAAGGTCTAATTCAAATCAATGGAAGTCTTTCCACAGACATCAGTGAGCTTTGGATTAGAGCCCTAGAACTCAGAACACAAATTCCATTTTACTGTTCAGTGTGTTTACACTCATTATTATCCTTGTTACACATTTCATTTAGAGGAGGGCTTCAATTTCTAACTTTAGTCTAACCCTTTTTCCTAGAGTTCTGCAAGCAAGTAAAACATGTATTTTTTCCATTTTAGTTTTTCCTGTTCATTTGTATAAAAGATAATCCAAGGAACACAACAATCCAGGTACACAATAGGGAAACTAAGACATAATTTACAATTATAGAAATTCAATAAACTATTAAAGAAATAGAATTGTCTCAGAGTTGAATGCTTTCTTTTTCCACATCACCACACTGCTTCCAACGGTGCAGGTCACTCAAGTGGCACAAGAAAAAAGATGGATTTGGTAGAACATATGGAGGCCATGCACCAAGGACTCTAGTAGGACAAAAATATTCCACCAACAGATTCATCCTCCACTGAGCTAGAACAGAACTAATTCTGTTCAGTGATTCTCCGCTCAGTCTCAGCAATGGCACTCTCTGAAATTAATGGCGTATTTTGCAGACAGTATCCACTTCTAGCAGTGATAACACTCAATGTTTCTAGTTAGCACCAAGGACTTACATGCAGAAAGGCTCTTGCTTATATTTGCTCCTGTGGAGACCAAGGTCACTAAATCTTGTGTGCCACATTGTAGGTGCTGATACAGTGAAGCAGATAGGACAGGTGACCTGAAACTGGTCAACATGGGATTCCATTCCATGGATATCATATTTAGTATAAAGCTAAGGGATCACCAGAGTCAAGCCTCTTGCTTAATGGGCACCATCTGAGGAGGACTCTGTTTTGCCTTCGATCCCAATCCTGAATCCAGTTCCCATCTGCTGCTGAGTCCATTTGGAGACTGGAATGGGCTTTTGTCACTGGAATGGGCTTTTGTCACTGGAATGGGCTGCCCAGGGAGGTGGTGGAGTCACCGTCCCTGGAGGCGTTCAAGGCACATTTGGACATGGCACTTAGTGCCATGGTCTAATCTTGAGGGCTGTGGTGATGGGTTGGACTTGATGATCTCTGAGGTCTCTTCCAACCCTTGCGATACTGTGATACTGTGATACTTCCCCAGTGCTTCTCCACAGCTGCGACACTGATGTCATTGCCATCAGAGGGGTGGGTTCAATATTGGGTTTTGTGTAAACAACAATAACAACAATATTGTTTTCTGTTAAAGTTGTTTGGGTTTTGGGGGTTTTTTTCAGTACCTTTTCCCTTCTTTTTGGGGAAGGGAGAGAGGTTGATAGAGAGCATTTGTCATTCTTCTAGTGGCCAAACAAGCCTTAACCACTGACACTTGTTTACAGCAGTGAGCATGGGCATACTGGTCAGTTCCAAGGACCTGAAGGAGTCACTAAAGTGGCACACATTTTAGAAAAAAATATCATAATACAGAATCCTTGAAAATATCAGCTGGAACTAATTTCAGGATGGGGTTATGTCAGTGTCACCTGAAGAGTAATGACTTAGTCTGGATATTGCATATGGTTTTTCTCAGCAGGATTAAGGAGGATGAAGGCAAACTGCAAGAGCAGCAGGATACAATTGCAGGTATGATCAAAGAAGTGGTAAGCCTTTCAAAAGAGGGTTTAGGGCAACTCTCTGTGGCCATCTCTTTATGTGTTGACTGTAAGGGTTGGCAGATTCCATCAGTCCTCCCTGGCCACAGAGAGCTGGCTGTGCAGAGTTGCCCTGTTCTCCATCACAGGAGGTAGAGGCAGTTGATTTTATCTTGGGAAATGGAAACTAAGGTACGATGTGTGCTCTTGCCACAAATAGGGAAATCAGTAAATGTTGTGAAGAGAAAGAGATCATCTGAATTAAAATAACCCCCATCTCTGGAATGAAACAAAGACTGCCCATTAAAAGGTTTAGGTTCAAACTGAGGAAGTTATTTAGTGCAACACCTGTAAAATTTCAAAGTGCTATTGTCCAGAACTGGCTAAAAAGGTTAATTACTTTCATGGAAAATATAGAAAGGAAAAATTACAGGAGGGCAAGAAAAGGAGAGAAAGGATGAAAATTCCGATTGCAATCCCATAGAGGGAAACAGCCACAAAAGAAGAAGCAACAGAAAAACATGTCCTTCCACATGTCATTCATCAGGGTACATCTCTACATGTGTAACACTTCTACATGTGAGAAATTTTGAAATGAGGAAAGCGACAGAGGACACTAAGTATTTTCTGAGGTAAACAGAATTACAGCATACTCTGCCCATGACTTTCTGGCTACCATGCTAAAAGTGTGTTTCTCACCTGAGCAAACTTCTGCTCATCTCTTCCTGAACTAAAAGTATTGAGACAGGGGTGAGAAGATTTTGGCTTTATTTAATGACACTAAACACAATATTAATTATCTTCTTCCAAAATTGCCTCAGTACAGGAGCAAATCAGTCCAGGTTTGCTACTCCAGTTCATGCAGTTTGTTTTCCTTTGTTTGGCTTTCTGTTATTTTTAAGGGGTGAAGGCCATGCAAATTGTGAGCCAGAGATGAAATTAAACATTCTAAGCCAAAATAAATGTTAAGGTTGAACTTTGAAAGGGACGGGTTAAAAAAATGCATTAAGTCTTGCTGACTTTGGTTAAATGGAGATCAATTTGTTTGCACTATTGAAACGCCATTAACAGTAAAGGAGATCCTAATAACTTTTACTATGTAAAGAAAATGCATTTTGTATTCCATATATGATGCTAAGTGACCTTGTTGCTCTGCTCTTTGCAGTGAATCGACCCTAAACAGAACACATGTAGGCCACAAAGCACATCTGCTCACAGCCCTGCCACATGTGCTGCCATGTTCTATTACATACTAGGGCTAATTTGGAGGCATCTGCTTAGAACCTTTAGATCCTGAAGGCTGCATGCAGGTTTTGCTTTTGTTTTGTGCCCAAATCATTCTGACAGCAGAGATATTTGATAAAATGATTCCTGCTTACAGATTCAGTGTCTTGTTCCAGAGAGGGATTCTGAGGAAGTGTAATAGACATCACACAACGTGGTGCAGATGAACCATTTGTAATTCAGCATCTCACAAAACACGTGATGACACAAATAGGCAGGAAACTGGAAGAAGCTTGGTAGTTCATCTCACACCAGGACTGAGGCAGTAAGTGCCATCCACCCCTCATTACCAGTCTTCCTGCATAAGGATGGTCCACCAAGACATGATAGCACTGCAACAGCACTGCAAAACTCCTGGTGAGCAGAACAAGACAGACTTGCCTCTTGAAAAGTCAGCTGAAGGAACAAAATTTATGTTCAGTTTCCAGCTCATCAGCACAACAAAAGGTACAGAGATGGTATCTGCCCCAAAGCTTAATGGAAACGGCAGCCACATTTCAGAAGAGGCTGACAAATGTCAGGGGCACAGAATTTTGCAGCGTTGCCTTTTCTGTTTTTAACCAGCTCACATCCCTGTTTACCTCAATGTGACGCACATTCGTCCTGCTTAGCTCCACTGATCTGGAAACCAAAGGCTCCTTCAAGACAAAATAAATTGTTCCTGTGGCAATGCCAAGGGGGTGATTTAATACAGTTTGGAGACTTCTCAATTCAATTTCACACCCAACGATTGAGCTAAAAGAAAAATCCAGGCTTTACATCTCTTCTTTACATAAGCACCACTATTTTAGTGTTCCACCAACAACAGCTTTTCTGAGCATTACATATTTAAAGTGCTCCAGTTCCAGACGCCACATTAACTCCCTGAAACACTGGAAATGCTCTTTTAAACCAGCTGGCCAAGTGCACATTATCTGACTAGATCTATTTGTTTCACACTCAGTGCTAAGGAGTGTTCTGTAGACACCATTCACTGCTGATTCTTATGCTGGCTACCATTTTGTGCAACATCACTCAATAGTTTGCTGGCTTTTTTATTTTAATTTTTTTTCCTTTCTCTTTTGCATCATATTTGGAGCGAAGAAAAACGAAGAGGTATGTGGAGGATTTAATGCAATTCCTGTTTTTGAAATAGCAGTCCTACAATTTGGCTTGAGAATGAAAAAACAATGCTAATAAGAAAGGCATGCAGAAAAGATTCAAACCATCTTAAAAAAAAGAAACAAAACTTTTTCTTGTTTGTTTTTGTTTGTTTTAAGAATTCAAGCAATAACTGAGTAGATAATGTATGTAGTTAATCACAGGGAACTCAAATGCAGTGGATTTAAGAATGTACATAGTACAATACCAATTACTGAATTTGTCTTCTTGCTGCAAATCTTTAAGCCCTACAATTAATTGGTAGCACAAAGAACAAATTAATGTTTACCCTTTTTCAACAATTCCTAAAGTTCCCATTATCTTAACCTAGCAAATAAAACTAAGCAAGAAAACCAATATTAATTAGTTTGTATCAATAGCTGCTATGCTTACGTCAGTAAAGGTGTTCCAGTAGATCTCTATATCAAAAGTTGGTGCTGAAGACTTTCTGAGGAGGTGCCATGGACTGAATGCCCATTAGCAGTTGGAGTTTACTAGGCACATTACTGGAGTGCCTCTTCTATATGAATTTCATCTGAAAGGTATCCAGTTCATGAACTGCTCTGTGATGTGCGTGAAAAGCACAGCTAATAAAGATCAACAGGAAAGGTGCCTCACGAGAATCCCCAGCTCAGACTGCAGATGCCAGTTAGACACAAGACAGTATCTCTCCTAAGAACAGTTAGCAATTGCTCCTGGGGAAAAAAAAACAAAACAAAACAAAACCACAAGAAAAACCCTAAAGTGCTAGGGAGAACAATAAATAAGAGACTGGTAGTCAAACCTGTGCAGGAAACCAGGGTTAAAGTTATACATGTAAAAAGTATTCATACTGCATAAAACTAGGGACCATTAAAAAAAAAAGCCACGTAACTATCCACTATTACACTACTTTTCATCAACCTCTGACAACTTAAGTTTCATCTCCTCAAGACTTCTGAAGTATATTCCTTTCTGTGTGGTAACACCAAGGTGAGAACAGACTCACTCATAGCCACAACGCTCACTTTTGGGCCACCAGGGGAGGAGAACCAGTGTTTGCATAACTCATTCAGAAGCATCTTACTTCTGCAAGCATGTGTAACTCCAGTCAGAGATTCTAGAAAGCTGAGACTCTTAAAAATCTGTTACCAAGGCTGTTTGTGTGTCAGGAGACAACTCTGTTCCTCGCAGTGATGCAGAATCACAACCTCACTGAATAGGATGGTAAATGCAGGAATTAAATTAAATGTAATGAAGAGAACACAAAAAGCTGAGAAGCTTTGTTTGGGTTATACTCTTGGAGTAATGTTGTAAAACATTATATATATACTCTTGGAGTAGTGTTGTAAAACAACCATATATACATCCTGTTCGTTCCATGGCTCTGTCAAACCAGTTATACCAGAAAAATAAACAAGAAAAAGCCATGGGACAGTTAAATAAAATGTTTGCCTTGCCCAAATTGAATTTACTATTTCTCCTATAGTAATCAACATTTTGAGCAGTTCAGTTGTTTCTCATCATGGTCAAGGGCAATGCATTTCCCCTTCCCTCTCACCCAGCAACTGCATACTGCACTAACCTGGATTTAGAAAGGACACTGACAATTTTGAAAGTGGATATTTAAAAACAAACAGTAGGAGAGTGGAAGATAATCTAATCTCATGCCCTGCCAGAAATGTCATTTAACAGTTGAAGAAAGATAGAAAGAAAAACTGCTTGACCCACCAATACACATCCTCAGAAGACAGTAAAAAAAGACAAAACTCTCTAATTAAATTTACCTTAAAATACAAAGGGAAATAGTCTACCCAGAGACATAAACATAGAGTTTTCACCCACGTCATTAAGTCTTGCTTTACACCTCTGCAGTAAAACAGAGAGAGTCTTACTATCCTCTCTTGCCTTTCTCCCTGCCATTGCAGCCCAAAACCAGTGGGCAGAATCAGCAGTACTGTGATCACTGTCTAACACTCTGCTCATACTATTTTGACTGTTTCTTATTCTTGCCAGTATGTCTCAACCATCTGTCATTTGCTGTCTTACACTTCATTTGCAAATTACTCAAGCAGGTCTATTGCCTATATATATTTGAACATCTCCTAGAAGCTGCAGCCTCTAAGACTGAAGTCTTTTTGTCCAGTAACAGTACATATAACCATAAGTACTTTAGGTTGGAAAGGTCCTTTAAAGGTCATCCCTCCCCGCAGAGAACAGGCACATCTTCGATTAGATCAGTTGCTCAGAGCCCCATCCATAGATCAACTGAATATTTCCAGGGATGGGTCTCCTACCACTTCTGGGCAACCTGGGCCAGTGTTTCGCCACCCTCACTGTGTTTTCCTTGTATCTAGTCTAAATCTCCCCTCTTTTAGTTTAAAATCATCATCCCTGTTCTGTCACAACAGGTTCTGCTTAAAAGACTGTTCCCATCTTTCCAGTATGTCCCCATCTTTCCAGTATGTCCCCATTAAGCACTGGAAAGCTGCAGTTAAGGTCCCACTGCAGCCTTCACTTTCCCAGAACAACCCCAACTCCCTCAACTTGTCCTCATAGAAATATTCCAACCCTTGGATCATTTTTGTGGCACTCCTCTGCACTTGCTCGAACACATTAATTTCCTTCTTGGGCTGAGGGCTCCAGAGCTGGACACAGTACTGCAGGTGAAGTTTCTCCAGCGTGGAGTAAAGGACAGTAATATGCTAACTCCAGTTGAGCAGTTGAATGAAGTCTTTAGTAAACCTACACAGACTACGTTTCTAGGTTAATAGTATAAAAAAAATTATATATATCAGAAATAAGCACATAGGGAAGAGGTAAAAATGAAACAGAGGAAAAATGATCCTTGGGTTCAAAAAGAGCAAAGGTACACACAGAGGAGGCTTCCTCCTTACGAATGTGACAGACACAGGGATTTGGGAAACTGCAAGATTCATTTTAGGCATATTCTGACCTATTCTATCTCTCATACATCCAGTTCAGTGTAAGTGATGGAACAGGAGCACAGTGGTCACACAGCACTTCAGGATAACTGAATGGATGACACATACAATTTGAATAAATTTTACCTGGTGAGCTACATGAGGATTAGGGGGTCCAGGGGTCACAAGAGAGATGCTGACACCACAGCACAGCTTCCTGCTTTGTTGCACTTGGCTACTACACCAAACTCCTTTGCGTCTTGCTGATGAATAGAGATCAATAAAGTTTTTCTTAAAATATAACCTGCTCTAGTTCCTAATTTCACTTAGAGAAGTGTTCTAAGTGAGAAAAAAAAAAAAAGAGGGAATTAAGAAGGTGACATAAACAACCTAAAAACATAGTTCAAAAACTGTGACATGCCTTTTACATTGAGAGATCCAAATACAAAATATTGCATTGTAAATCTCTTAAGGAAAATTCTTTCCAGAAAAGGTTTTTATGATTCATGAAAGTCTCCTCCTATCGTTTCTCATATTTATACTTTGCACTGAAAGAGGTAACTATAAAATACCACCAGCATCTCATTCTCCTACATTTACTCATTTGGTGACCTCAGAAAAGCCTCAGATGACCTGGGTATAGTTGATCAATGAAATGAAAGGTTTAACTGGGAATTTGATTTTTGCAGATTGTGGCAGGATGTGAACAGAAAGTATCTGCATAAACAGAGATGAAACACTTTCCCTCCATGCTGCTTCTGTATTGTCTCTGCGAGATTCATTTCAGCTCTGTCCTACAAAAAAACGGGAGATGCTTTCCAGTTTGAATAAACTTCAGTTGAAAACAACATACTGGAAATATATTTACACTTAGAGAGGTTGTTTTCTCCCTCTTCGGAGGTCATAGTCTTACTAGACTCCAAGATCCCAAGCTGCACAGATACTGAAACACCAAAGAAATGCCAGACAGTGGTCAACCTGCCTAATTAAAAAAATAAACAAAAAACACCAGCAACCACCATATTATCATTTCCAATATATACCACAATGTTCAGTTAGCCTGTAGATCTTTATATTTCTATAGCATCTAATGAAATCAAGGATTTAGCATGTCATAAAATCCCAACTTTATGGGATTTTATGATAAAATCCTGGCTTCAGAAGGTCAGAAGAAAGGTTTTGGATGGACTTTGTAAGTGGCTTCCCAGCACCCAGGAAAGGGTTACTGACATGACAGGCCAGGGCTCTGTATCAAGCACATAAGGACAGAAAAAGAAGCAATGGTTTCTATCTGCATGAACAGCTGCTAGTGCTGTCCAGAACCAGACAGGACAGGGACAAGGGAATTTCAGTCTTACCATGATATAATTGTTTTATTAGGCAGATGGAAGAAACCCCAGGGTGAAAAAGCAAATATTCCTGACCAAACTGTTCCCATGTCGCTTTTAAACCAACTGGATAATATCCAGTTGGCACCGATTTTGTTTAGAAACAAGAATTGGAAAGTAGACTAATCCTATCTTACAGCTAAAAACAGCACTGCCCTTCATCAAAATAATTTTCATTTCCTGATGTGAAAAATATATCAGTAACAGCATGGTATTAAAAAGATACTGGACTGGCATTATGAAACTGAAGCCACTCTCCATAGAACCTATCGGTAAGAAGGCAACAAGCCCTGCGACTGGCAAGAAGAGTAGTAACCAAAAGCAGATTTTATTCTTCTTATGAACAAGTTTATTTATAAACAAGTAGGACTGGGTGGATTTACACTTCATTTGGTAAAAAACTGACTGGATGGCCAGGTCCACAGAGTGGTGGTGAATGGAATTAAATCCAGTTAGTGTCCAGTCACAAGTGGTGTTCCCCAGGGCTCAGTATTTGGCTCAGTTCTCTTTTAATTTTCTTCAGTGATCTGGATGAGGGGATTAAGTGAACCCTCAGTAAATTTACAGATGACACTAAACTGGAGGGATTGTTGATATGCTGGAGGGTAGGAAGGCTCTAAATAGGGAACTGCACATGCTGGATTGATAAGCTGAGACCAGTGTATGAGGTTCAACGAGGCCAAGTGCTGGCTCCTGCACCTGGGCACAACTCCATACAACGCTACAGGCTTGGGGCAGAGTGGTTGGAAAGCCACCCAGTAAAGACCAACCCAGGAGTGTTGATTGACATCTGGATGAAATTGAGCCAGCAGTGTGCCCAGGTGGCCAAGAAAGCAAACAGCATTCTAGCAGGTATGAGCAACAGTGTGGCCAGCAGGACCAGGGAAGTAATTGTCCACCCCACTCAGCACTGGTGAAGCCACACCTTGGCTGTTGTGTTCAATACAGAGCCC
Source organism: Eubucco bourcierii (assembly GCA_013396675.1). Lineage (NCBI taxonomy): Eukaryota > Metazoa > Chordata > Aves > Piciformes > Ramphastidae > Eubucco > Eubucco bourcierii. Next base: position 251,509 of record VWZE01022728.1, on the reverse strand, counting down.
CTCAATAAAAGAAAGACATAAAGATAATGAAGCAGGTACAGAGAAGAGTAATGAACTTTGCAGATGGCTGCACCTACATGATCTTTTCTTACCCAAACTGTTCTATGATTCTATGAAGTTCATTCTACAAGTTCCTCAGCACAGTCCACAAACTGTGTCTAAGTGATAATCAAATGAGGTATGCAGTAGATCTCAACTTCCTACCTATAAACCTTAGGAGAGAATAACTCAAAATAAGTTGAAAGCAAGAGAATCCTCCTATAGATGAGTGGTCTCAAAATAGAGTGGTCCAGTCTACACCAGTCTGCAACTATTATCAGACACATACTTCATTTTACACACCTGTGAATGTTCCTGTTGCCATTTTACCATACTTATACCAGATACTTAGTCCCCAAATAAATTCTCCTTATCCAAGACCTTTTCTTTAGAAAGTTGCATTAGAATTTTCCATTTGCTCTGCTTCTGTTTCATTCTAAAACAATAAAAACTACAAAATTATGTAATATTGTTAAAGGTTAAGCAGAAATTTTAGCACACACCAAGCCAATGATATTCACAAATATCACTTTCTGTGATACAGTATGCATTGAGAAATCACCTGGCTTGGGACTGCTACTCTATGCAAAGCAAATGTTTTTATTCCGTAATACTTAGTGACTACAAGCTCTTTTCTCCACCCAAAAAAATATCACTGCTTTGGGAGTTATAACTGTGTGCAGGTAGCTTAAATCACTACAGTTTTTCAACAGCTTCAGTCTGGTTATCTGCCACAAAAGCAAGAAATAGATCTTAACATCTTTCTTCTTTTATTTTAATAGTTCAAATAAAAATGCATCAACTTCCCAAACCTCTAAAACTTTAAGTATGCAAATAATTTGCTTCTGTCTAACATAAGCAGCATATTTACTACTACTATAGCTCAGCATTTGGCTTTGCTCCTGGTCATCATGGTTAATAAGGATTTATTTTTTTTTTCAGTTCAATGATTCTCAGATTATGGTTCAAGGACTAGCCATTGCCTGCAGAAAGCTGGATGGTCACACAGCCCTGGAATTCCTCTAATATAATCATCTGTTTCTAAAGATAAAGGTACGACCTTTCACACTTCTGTAGTTTTCTTCTTAGACTCTGTAAACACGATAGCAACAGCAAATGGCGTTTTTAGACCAAGAAACCTGCATCGGAGAAGTCTAACCAGATTGACAGGACAAGCAGCACACCTGCAATAGCAAAATTACTTAAACTGACCACAGCACAGAACCCAAACTAGTAAATTGCCACTGAACAGAATCACCACACTTAACACTTTCAGCTTTCAGTCAGTTTGATGATAATCAAAGTACCTGCCTCTTGCAAACCACTATCCAAGCACCAGGTGGGACCACCTTTGTTGCACAAACCAAGGCTCTGTAACATCTTCAAGAGGGGCAATAACCCCCCAAACCAATAACTACTTATAATATAACAGAAAAGCGTAAGTGCTGTAACACCACCGTCAGCACGGTTGCCATCTTGATCTCTGTGAAGCTCCTTATGTTCTTGCACCTTTGCCACATCCTGCCACATCCACATCCTGCCCCTTTACTCCATTGTGGTGAGACCTCATCTGGAGTACAGTGTCCATCTCTGGAGTTGCCAGACAGACTTTTTGGGAGTGGGTCCAGAGGAAGCCACAAAAATGGTCAGAAGCCTGCAACACCTCTACTTTGAGAAAAGGCTGAGAGAATTGGGGTCGATCAACTTGAGGAAGGAAGGAGGGATCCAGGCAGACCTTACTGTGGTCTTTCAGTAATTAAATGGACTATAAGAGAGATGGAGACAGTCTTTTTAGCAGGGTCTGTAATGACAGGACAAGGGAAAACAGTTTTAAACTGAAACATGGTAGAAACTTTTTACAATGAGGGTGATGAGACACTGGAACAAGTTGCCCAGAGACACTGTGGATGTCTCATCATTTTAAGTGTTCCAGGTCAGGCTAGATGGGCCTTTGAGCAACCTGATCTAGTGAAAGATGTCCCTGCACATGACAGGTAGGTTGAAACTAGGTGATGTGGCCAGACCCTTTTCAGTGGTGCCCAGTGACAGGATGAGGGGCAGTAGACACAAACTAGAAAGCAAGTTCTACCTAAACATAAGAAAAAAAAAAAAAAAAACANATCTAAAAAAAAAAAAAAAAAAAAAAAACAACTTCCTATGAGGGTGACAGAGCACTGGAACAAGTTGCTCAAAGATACTGGAGTCCTTCCTCTGCAGACTTTCAAAACCTGACTAGATGCACTTCTGTGCAAGATGATCTAGGCAAATCTGCTTTAGCAGAAAGGTTGGACTAGATGAGCTCCAAAGGTCCTTTCTGTGATTCTATGATATCTGAAGGTCCCTTTCCAACCCAAACCATTCTGTGATTCTACATTTGTTTTAATTACAAAAGTATGATACTTTCTACTACTAATAGTTGCAATTCAACTAAAACTCAAGACATTTGCATCACACAACTGTTTAAACATTAATTTCTTTATACAGTTGTGATTTTGATTTCAGGTGTATCCCTTTGTGCTGAATTTCATCCTGTTGCTTAATTAAAGGTTGTTCAGAATTTTGATCCCACCCCACCAGCACAGTGTCATCCACACATGCATTTTAAAAGGTTTTTCTCTGTGTCATTAATCTCAAAACATGGTTCCATGAGGAAACATGTGAGCTTATATTTTTAAATACCTTCACCATTTGTGAATGAACCACTTCTGGTTTAGGTGTTCTGAACACTTATGTATCCACTTAATGGAAATAATATTTAGACTGTAGATTACTTAAGAAATTACTTGAACAGCATGAAAGCTTCAATCAAAACATCTTCCTTCCACATCTCCTTTATCCCATTTATCCAGCTGCCATATCAAACAACAAAGGCATGTTAATTTGACATGATTTGCACTACACAACGCAGGCCTAACTACATCCAAAATACTTATAAGCTTATTTCCAAAATTCAAGTTAGATAAAAGTACGTCATTACCAGGCACTTCTTTCCCTCTTTTAAACACAAATGCTATTTCTCTCCATCTCCCATCCTCAGCAGTGTCTCTGTAACCTATGAATTACAATCCCAAGCACAAATACAGGCTGGGTGACGAATGGCTGGAGAGCAGCCCTGAGGAAAAGGACCTGGGGGTCTGGGGTGATGAAAAGCTCAACAAGAGCCTGCAGTGTGCACATGCAGCCCAGACAGCAACCGAGTCCTAGGCTGCATCAAGAGCAGCGTGGCCAGCAGAGCAAGGGAGGGGATTCTGCCACCTTACTCTGCTCTCGTCAGACCCCACCTGGAGTACTGTGTGCAGTTCTGGAACCCTCAGCACAGGAAGGACATGGAAGTGTTGGAGCGGGTCCAGAGGAGGGCCACAAAGATGATCAGAGGGCTGGAGCAGCTCTCCTATGAGGACAGGCTGAGGGAGTTGGGGCTCTTCAGCCTGGAGAAGAGAAGGCTTCGAGGGGACCTGATAGTAGCCTTCCAGTATCTGAAGGGGGCCTACAGGAAGGCTGGGGAGGGATTATTTACAAGGTCTTGCAATGACAAGACAAGGGGTAATGGGTTTAAACTGGCAGAGGGGAGATTTAGACTGGATGTCAGGAGGAATTTCTTTACAGTGAGGGTGGTGAGGCACTGGAACAGGTTGCCCAGGGAGGTTGTGGCTGCTCCCTCCTTGGAGGTGTTCAAGGCCAGGCTAGAGGAGGCCTTGAGTAACCTGTACTAGTGGGAAGTGTCCCTGTCTATGGCAGGGGGTTGGAGCTAGATGATCTTTGAGGTCTCCTCCAACCTTACCATACTATGATTCTAATTGTCAAAAATAATTCCAAATAGTAGAAAGCTTGTTTCAACTATCTCCTAAAACATTCTTTGGTAGTTTTCATCAGGTCCTGTACATTTAAATAAATATCTTAACGAATGTATTTTTAGCAGGTTTTCTCTGCCCTAGCCACTGCTAGGATTGAGGGTTTTTTGTTAATTTAGCTGATTATCTGTCAAGCACTTTACATAACCACATGAAATTAGTCATACCATAACCCTCCCCACACTGGTCATTACAAATGTATCTTGCTGCTAAGAGATTTGCACATTGTTTTTCCTCTTCCTATCCATCACAAGACTTCCCTTGTTTGTACTTAAATCCTCTGTTAATTTAGTGATTTCGTGCACCTGGTTTTCGTTTTACATATAAATTCTTAAAGTACTGTAAAGCAAAAAGAGTATCTGATTGAGCCCTCAACAGTGTCTTAATCTATGTCCCATCTGTCCTTTGCATCAGGACAGATAATCTCCATTATGTATTCAAAAGTGCCTCCTTAACTTCTAATTCTCATGCACTTCTCCATCTCTCAGATAATCTTCTTAGGAGACACTACTTACCAGGTCCATAAGTTGCTGAAAATGACTTTTTAAAACACTATTTTTTCTTGTTCATCTGATTTCAGACTTTATTTTAGAAGCTTACTTCAAAATGATTTTCACCAAAAATACTTGCCATTATTAACTCCTTCCTTAATTGGTAAGATAAAAAGCAAAAAGCAAATACAAGTTATTTACCTCCATTTGCTGAAAGAAGCGTGCCCAGAACATTCTCATACTTCAATATATCATGTCTAACTGTATTGCTTATGTTTGGATACGTTCAACAATTTAGAAATTAACAATATTTATTCCTAGTATCATCTACCACACTGGTAACAACGGAATAAAAGGATGAAGCAGAAAGGCAGAGAAGGCAGGAATAAGAACTATTAAAAGAGATTAGGTTGTTGGTTCGGAGGCCTTTTTGTAGGGTTTCCAAACCTTTTCTGCCTCACGCATAAACACGTAGCTTAGTTGAGCCACATTACATCAATTAATTACTTATAAGTCATTTAACATCAAAGTTTCAAGGCAGGAGTTGACAAGAGAGCAGTAGCTACCCAGAGTTCACAAAGTGATTTTGTTACCTAGAGGCAGAATGGAAGCCTGTGGAAGATGCTTTCAGGAAAGCAGAAAGCTGTCAGGAATAATTTACCTAAAGTTTCAATGATGTTAACATCTGCTTGATGAAAGCTTTTTTTTAACCATCACTGGATTTTTTTCTGCCATCTTGTGTCATCTTCTTCTCTCAAAATCCTTAAATTGTTCCAGTATAACAAGTCAAAGTTGTCTGTTCTCACCTTGGTCTTCCATCCACTATTCTCATTTTCATCAATTCTCCCTCTATTATAACTTCTCAGCAGGCATCACTCAATCAGAAGACTTGCCACAACCCACTTCCCTGCCCCAGCCTCCACTAGAGTTTTCTCCAATCGTGCACTACAGAGACACTTCTGATGAAGAAAAAAGTCCAATCATTATACTGACTTTCCTTCCTATGAAAGTTTATGCTCCCCTTTTTACCTTTCAATCCCCCTTTTGAACAGACACCTGGTTTCCTACTTCCTCAAGTTAAAACCACAGCTCAGAGGACTTCCACCTATTAGTTTCTCTTATACAGATGTTCCTCCTCAATGGAGAAAGGCCATTTATGGGGTAGCGGTAGTGGTTTGGGGTTTGTTTTGTGTTGGGGTGGGTTTTTTGTTGTTGTTGTTGTTGTTTTTGGGTTTTGGGTTTTTTTTTTTTAAATCAGCACTAGGAAACAAAATAACACCAAAACAAACCAACAAAAGCAAACAAAAAAATCATCACCATCAAGCCCCCCAAAGCAAGTAAAAAGGATCTGCATCAAAGCAATAGCCACAAAGAAGTTCTGGATAACCCAAAATTTTGCATATAGTTCTAATTATTTAGACAATGGACAAGTTTGTATTTTTACTGGCTTAGTTACATCAGGCATAAAAATACACAGCAAAGCTGGCAAACTTGGGAGTAAGGAGGCACACCACATGAAACAATCTTCTTATCTCCTGCCTAAAAGGAATTTCATTTCTTGAAAGGATTAGCGGTTATTTTACCACCATTTGTTCATCTGCCTGCATACCAGCCATGTGACCTAGAGAAATAAAAAGGCAAATAAGATTTCTGCAATGTTACCACTTCTCTGGCCATGACGCAGATATAACACAGCAGAACTTCTGCTGCATGATTCAGCTGTCTGAATGCTTCCACCTTTTATGGTCAACGTATCAAGATTACTCACTGCAATATATGAAGCAGACATATTTCTGCAAGTGTCAAATTGGGCTGAAGAAATTACTGCATACAGCTGCCTGGTGATGCTGCTCCAAGCACAGGAGATTCATTGTGTTTTTCAGCTCAGTGACTGTTATCTCAGCAGATTAGACTATCAGGTGCTGCAAAACTGGAAGCTCTTCCAAGCTGCAGTGCATTTCTCCTCCTAAATATGAAGCCATGCCACAAATTTCTCTCTCTAGAGACTTCACCTCATCTACCCAGATGCTGCCAGAAGCTCAGATTCTAAAAGTTTGAACTAATTAAAAAAACAACAAAAACAAAACAAAAACCAAACAAACAAAAACCAACAAAAAAGCCCCAAAGAAACAAAGAAACAACCAACCCTGAAAAGAGGCAGTAACTAAGCAGCAAGGACCCTTTCTCTCTGGAAAACATCTAGAGCTCAAACTGCATTTAAGATTGAGCATCTATAGCACCTTATTCTGAAAAATAAGATTCTTAATCAAACCATCTGATCTGATACATTCCAACTCAGCTTCCTAATCAAAAAAACTTATTTCCTGCTTCCTTAGTTCTCTATCTGCAAATGAGAACACTTGGAGCTTTTTATCTGTAAGACCATTTTGAAGTGTTTCAGCAGCTCCAGAACAGAAGAGACACTGCCATGGAGCTGCTACTGCAGCACCCAGCTCATCACAGGCCCATCCAGCTGGTTTCCTATTGCAGTTTGCTGTGCAGACATCCTGCAAGGACAGTAGGGCTCTGGACAGGGCTTTGAGCAACCTGATCAAATTGAAGATTTTTTGCTCACTGCAGGGGTGGTTAGACTAGGTGACCTTTAAAGGCCTCTTCCAATGTAAAGTATTCTATGATTCCATGACTGCGCAACAGTGTTTTTCCACAAATGAAGTTCACATAGCCCAGGAGAGAAATTTGAATTAAGAAACCCTGAAATCCTCCCAGCATGACGTAATTTCTGCTACAGGGCTCCTGGCAGTATCCAGAGGAGCAGCCACACTGCTCTCTTTTTCTACATCTTTCTTCACTTGAGTCTAATCTTAGAGCACTTAAACAGCAAACCTCAGAATATCTCTGTGAAAGTGCTGCTTTTACAAAAAGAAGCAAAAACACTAGAACCCAAGTATACTTTTGCCTTCTAGACCCCAAAAGTTTAGATACAATGTTAGACTGCTAAACTTCTCAAAGGCAACTGTAGGGCAATGACAGATCTCCCAGCCATCCATCGCAAACAACCAGTATTAGTGGTGTGCTCACTGGCGCATTGGAAATGAATAATGAGTTTACAGATTGACAGAGATCCTGCTCCAGTGGGGATTAATCCACCAAAGCAATATGGTCAAAACAGTGAAACTATTTCTAATATTTCCCTTTGCTGCTTGCCTCGTGCCCACATTGGTTTTTCCCCCATCGCTGAGATAATGTTTCTGTCCACATTACATTAACATTACTGTCTTAAGATACAAATTCCATCAATCTGGATCATTAGTACTTCTTCCTCATGGTCCTGACCATACCTTATAGCCTATCACAATGGTGTGCGTGAACATAATTAAAGACAGAACATGAAGAATTAATAATACAGGAATGTCTTGCTTAGAGTAAGAACTCTAAGTTTAAATTCTCTTCCACTCTTTCAGCGATGTCTGGAATGTCTCTATTAGCAATAAACAAGATATTAATTAATTAATTGCTCACGTAACAAACATCATTACATAAAATCATCTGGAGACACTGGAAGAAGAATTTTAATTATCCAGGTGAACTTCAAAGTAGATCTACACTTTGGTATGGTTATCCTCTCAAGTTCCTCAATTCCTGATATACAAGCACTCTATTGTTAGTAGCATCTTGATTAGTCTGACCCAGTTTTTGGATTGTAAACGACAATTCAAAGCAACAACTGATTAAAACAGAAAGGCCTGACAGATGAGTTCATGGATGGTAAACCAATGGTGTCAGTGCTGTGGGCCAGTTGCCAGTTTCAGAGCCTCTGTTTGTTGAAAGGATGAACCACTCCAAATGCTGAAACAAGAAAGCTTTGCCTTCAGTACTAAGCAATCGTTCGCCTGTTCCAGAGGCCAAATGGAAGAAGACTATTTCCAAACCTGTCTGTCAGACAGTAAGAGCATAATGTCTACAGAATACAGTCACTTCCATAAGTGGAAAAGGAGCAGTTTACTCCACACTCCAAAGCCTCTGCCTCTCTGTCAATGAAGCCAACCAACTTCAGGAAGCATCACTGATACCCTCTGTGAGAGCTCCTGTTCTACAACCCAAACACATACCAAGCTCTTCCACTGCGAGCTCAGGCAGCTGCTATCTACTCTTCACCTTACTGACCACAGACAGTCCTGTAGTATATACTTCTTCAAAGCCACACCAATTCTAACTCTAAATTACAATAAAGTAAGCTATGCTGCAATCATATCCCAAATCCCAAAACACAATCATTGCTTACATTAGAGGAATATAGGATTAAAAATGCATTTTAGCAAATCTCACCAAGCACCATATGTATCATGAAATCTTTAATATATCTGTTCTATCACTGAAGCTATATTCTCTTTACACTGCAAGAAGATTCCCTACAAAAGAATTTCACCTACATGAAAAGCTCTACAGCACAAGAAACTGAAAGGACAACAGCCTAGACTTCAGTTCTCAACATCACTTGTGCCTTCTGCTCAATCTGCAGAAGGTTTGGGGCAGAGATGCACACAGAAGAACACGGCAGAATTTCTGTGCTTGCTTTTGCTCTTTTACTGAGCTTCCACACACATTGTTTCCAGAAACAGCCTCTTTCATTTTTAACCTTAAAGCTTGATGTCCCCTCATTCTTTCAAAATCAACACAAATGTTACTGGAGAGAGTCCAATGGAAGACTATGAGGGGACTGGAGCACCTCTCTGATGAGGAGAGGCTGAGCAACCTGGGGCTGTATAGCCTGGAGAATAGCAGACTGGGAGGAGATTTTATCAGTGCTTATCAACATCTAAAGGGTGGTGGACAAGAGGGTGGGGTCAGACTCTTTTCAGTGATGCCCACCAACAGGACAGTGGTCAGTGGGGACAAAGTGAAAAAACAGGAAGTTCCACCTGAGCATGAAGAAAAACCTTACTTTGAGAATGCTGGAGCACTGGAACAGGTTGCCCAGAGAGGTTGTGGAGTATCCTTCTCTGAAGAGATTCAAAACTCACCTAAATGTATTCTAGTGCAACCTGCTTTGGGTGACCTTGCTTTAGCTGAGAGGATTGGACTAGATGATCTCTAGAGGTCCCTTCCAACCTCCACCATTCTGTGAAAGTGACTACACACTGTCGACAAAAAATATTGACCTTGACATTAACCTGTTTTGCAGACAAAGAAAATGATACTCCTTTTTTCTTCTTGGTTGCAATTCTCTTGAGAGTGAGCAAAGAAGAGCAGGCCATTCCACCTTTAAAATACCAGTAGCATTGAAACAACGCTGCAGCGTGCTGCACAGAGAAAGAGTGGGGACCAGTGCAGAGCTAGTTAGTCTTGGGCAGTGGAAGCAGTTTCCCACAACTGAGTCTGTTGACAACTAAATGAAAATTAGGCTGCAGAGACCTGTGGGTCACTGAGGGCAGACTGTTTCTAGCACCTAACCCAGGCAACTTTGAAGTAGACTTCCTGTACCTAAGCTGCAGTGTAGTCTGCAGTGCAGTCTCCGTTGTAAATATACCCAAAGTCTTTGCACTCAATGTTTTAATCGCATACACACACACACACACACAAAAAAAAAGAAGGTAGTTTTACCCAAAGTACAGAATGTCCAAGTAAAAGAGAGTACAGCTCCTGTAATGTTTTTGCAAGCCTTTTGTGCTCTTGTATTCTGTGTTTCTAAGCCACGCTTTCCAGATGCTGCAGCTCAAATCAGGGTATCTAGGTCTTAGCCAAGTCAATGGAAAGCTTCCTGCTTATTTTATGGAAGCCAAAATCTTGGTTTTTCATAACTGCTGTCATACAAATAACACAATAAGACCACTACAACTTTGATTTCCTGGACAGTCTCATGCTGAATGTGAACCAGACACTGAAAAGACAGTTGCTCCAAGTACAAGCTCGTATCAATGCAGGTGTTATACCTACATTATAAACAAACAAACAAATGCTCTTAAGGTAAAAATGAAGAAAAAAGGAATAGGCAGATGAACATTTTACTACAAAACACTACAGGAAACATGTCCCAGTGCAGGCAAGACTGCTCACCTGAACCACTCCTCTGAATTATTCACTATTTTATCACTAAATCCAGTATTAAGCTGCTTAAACTAGGAAAAATCTCCTGCAACACAAAAGCATCTGTACAAAGTATACACTGTAACACCTGGTAACAAACTAACAGGGAAATAAAAATCATAATAACCTCTTGCAAATGAGANGTGTGTGTGTGTGTGTGTGAAATTTGATCTCCAGTTTGCAAATCCTTCTTTTTTCCCCTGTTCCATTCTTTCAGTACTAATCAGATTAGAAACTAATGTAGTCTTTGTCCTTTAAATAAACTGCTGAATATCATTGTGGTACACCCATGAGCTCATTCAGATGATCTGTGAAAAGCATGCTTAAAATTTCTTTCAGATTTAATTTGCAGTGATTTTCTTGCACTAATATGAGAATAAATGAAAAAATCTATTTCAGCCATAAACAATTACACACAACGACTTTTTTACAGCAGTTGTCTAATTAAAAGACTATAAGCCCAGCCCAGCATATCAAGCCTTAGAATTAAGCATTGCTTTTGAGGTATTCATGTGATATGCAAGATGCACAACTTTTGGTGTTCTCTTATGTTGCAGAGGCACCAAAATACTCGCTACAAACTTTTAACCCTTCACAAAAAATTTTACACTTGTATGCATGACCTGGATCCGGAGAAAAGAAACAGCTACTGTTTGGAAAATGCCTAATATTATCAACATCAATTAATAATATTTACAGCACAGTTAATCTAAAAAGTGACACTGGGTTAAAAGTATCTTGACAAAATTAACAATGAATGATTTGTTATGAATATGAAACATACAGAGGCACAGATGTCAGTTATATAACACATTTCTTATATCACTAAAGAGTAAACATCAGTCTATTCTTTCAGCTTATCAAAATACAGAAAAAAGCAGGCACATTTCTCTCCCATATTTCTCTCCCCTAATTAACAGATTTTTACAACTGCAGCAGAATCTCATCTGCCTCCTTGTTCTGAACTGCTACATACAAATGTCTATTGCTCCCAGAGGCTAAGATGCATCAAAGAATTGTAGGCACATACCTTAACCTCTTGGTTGGTAAAAATCTCAACATCAACCCCACAGGCAACCAGAGTGGAGACATCACAGTCCATGCTACGAGCTGGCATCCCCCCCCACCTGGTTGTACACAGTTAAGCAACCTCAGAGTAACAAACGATCAGGAGGAGAAAAAAAAAATAAAAAATCTTCAATTCAGTATTGTAACTGAACAGTCCAAAATTCTGTTTCAGTGCTGACAATTACTGCAAGCCTCCGACACAAGCTCTTTGCACTTAACTGAGTTGCTCCTTGCCTTTCCCTCGTACACCCACCAAGTGATCAGGCAGAGCATAGTAACAACGCTATTCCATCTCTCATGGCAATGACATCACCACAAAGACTGACATAAGCTAAATCTATTTTTTCAACCCTTTTATCTCTAGGCAGCACAGTGGATCAAATTGAACATGATTATGTGCTAAATCCGAACTCGGACTAAATCAATTCAAGCGGTGTTCACTGGCAACTGAGTCATAGCTGTTGTTTCAGCTGAGTGCTTATGTTGGCAAAAAAGATCGCCTGACACCGAAAGCTCTGTGCTGAGCGTAAATTAACCCAGCATTTAAAGCCACTAAGCTCAAGGTAACGTTTGGTGCTTTACTGCAGAGCACTAATGAAAACAGTAACAAATGCAGCAAACGAAAAGCCACTCTGCTTTCAATGCCTGTACACCCTCTTTTGTAATAAGGCACGCTGAAAAACCCCACATGCGAAATTAGACAACATCAAGTCCTATCACCAGGAACGATCAACATACAGCAAATTTGATCCCAGTACTTAGACATACAGGTTGCACTATGACTCATCCTCGGAGAGATCAGAGGCATGTCTGTGTGTGATATGGAAGTCAATATCCCTTCAAAGAACAGAACATGAAAATTTCCCTTGAAATTTGGACTTCACACCGGCAGCCTTTATGCCATCTATCCTTAGGGTTACTCCTTCACAAGCGTAACAGTATTCAGTTGAGGACAACGGCTTTAAGTAAAGTGATTGCTTGCTGACTCAGTAGTCTGTTTAATCTTTGCAAGTTTACTTTTTGATGACAGAAATAAATTATCTACAAAGTGGACTTCTAAAGTTCATAGAATCACAGAAGGGTAGAGGTTGGAAGGGACCTCTGGAAAACATCTAGTCCCACCTTCCTGCTAAAGCAGGGTCACCCAAAGCAGGTTGCCCAGGATCACATCCAGGCAGGTTTGGAATCTCACCAGAGAAGGAGACTCCACAACCTCTCTGGGCAGCCTGTTCCAGTGCTCCAGCACTCCCAAAGTAAAGTTTTACCTCACGTTCAGATGGAAAGTCTTGTGTTCTGGTTCATGTCAGTTACTTGTCCTGTTGTTGGGCACCACTGAAGAGTTTGGTCCCATCCTTTTGGTCCCCATCCCGTAGACAATTGATAACTATTGATAAGATCTCTTGGTCTGCTCTTCTCCAGGCTGAAGAACCTCAGGCCTTCCAGTCTGAATCACAGAACTTGGAAGGGATGTCAAAAGACTATCTACTCCCACCCCACTGCCAGAGCAGAATCACCTAGAGCAGGTCACACAGAAATGTGTCCGGGAAGGTTTTGAACCTCTCCAGAGAAAGAGACTCCACAATCTCAATGGGCAGCCCATTCCAGTGTTTTGTCACCCTCACAGTGAAAATGTTTTTCCTTATGTTCACACAGAACCTCCTGTGTTCCATCTTGCAACCCTTGCCCCTTGTCCTATCATTGCACGTCACTGAGAAGAGTCTGGCTCTGTCCTCCTGACACTTGCCCTTTACATCTTCATAAACATTAATGAGGTCACCCTTCAGTCTTCTCTTCTGCAAACTAAAGAGACCCAGTTCCCTCAGCCTTTCCTCACATGGGAGATGTTCCATTCCCTTCAGCATCTTTGTAGCTCTGTGCTGGACTCTTCCAAACAGTTTATCTTTATCCCAGGCTTGCATTATTATTTTTTCTCTAATGTTTCATTCTTTGATCCATAAATTACTTCTAATTGTTGCTGGCCTAGAGATGACATTTATGGGTAACTCAGATTAACGGGCAGATTGAAAATAGTTAACTGTTGATACAAACTTGGCAGCAGCACATAGCTCAACATAAGACATTGTTCTGCTTAACTCCACCATCAACAGATATCGCAGCTTGCACCATATTCTGCAATGCCACACACAGTTTGCTACTAGCATTTAAACGAGGTCATCTAAAACTATCACAGACATGTACGCCAAACCACTGCCAGTCTGGGCTGCAAATACTACACCTTCTATGAAATTCGGAATGAAGATACCTGTGGAGAATATCTCATGTTCTTTGCAACAGAACTCTGCTTTCGGACACCTAAGAGCAGAAGCAGCTTCAGATTAGACTGAGGTCACTCAGCTTTTCATCTCATTCTTTCACCAACACCACAAGTGTGGTAAAGGCAGGGAACTCCAGATTATCTGCTGACAGAACAACCTCTGCTGAGAAATCCAGTCCCTGCCCTTACAAGCTGGCAAGCAAGGTTACATGTTGACACAGAAAAGCTCAGATCTCTTAGCAGAACACTCCTTTCCAAGTTCTATTAAATTATTTGTCAATTTTTAAACTTTCCTTTATAGCAGCCCTCTCAGCAGTAACCACAGAATAAGATCCAGAACCAGGACAGAAGCATATCCTAGCACTCAAGACATTACAACTATACCCATCAACAGCAATGGGTGGGGTAGCACAAAGCAAGACAGGAAGTAATACAGTTTATCATGATAATCAATTGGTTTGGACACCAAGCACTGAATCACTGTCAAGTTTTTGTATAAACCACAAAGTAACACTTTTCTGAAAGAATTTGAAGTCAACATTTTTGTGCATGTTTAGAGAAACTTTAATTCATGCATGTGGATATGATATATATATATGTTTATATGTGATACAATATCATAACAATGTCTGATTGAAGTTCTAAGCAGGTAGCAATGGTTGTTACCAGAAAACTAATAAGTTAATGAGTGGTTGTTGAAGAGTTGGAAGGAAACACTAAAAGCAAAGATGAGTCATCTATGTTTCACCCTAATTAAATTTTTAGCAATAATGGACTAATAGGATAAGAAAAAGTAGCAAATATTTGAAAAAATTAAAGGTCATGCTTACCACTAAGGTCTAGAAAGGATTCCAAAGGGAAAATGAGGGGAAAGAGAGCTTCACTGGATAGTTCCGTAAGAATTTATTTCCTTTAATTTTTTTATATTTGAAAGTATCCCTTACCAATTTCTCCTTAATCACCTTATGAAAACTGCTACTTGTTATGTGAGTTGACCTGTTCCACTTCATGACTATTCTTGCACTTTACTATTCACTTCGTTTCTAAACAGGATCACCGCAATATTTCCATTCCATCCAGGTAACGAAAGCTAACTGAGATCACAATTACTTTCATTTGTGTGGCTGTGTGGCGCAGTCAACTTGCTAGAGGGCAGGGATCCATCCAGAGGGACCTGGACAGGCTGGAGAGGTGGGCCCAAGCCAACCTCATGAAATTCAACAAGACCAAGTGCAAGGTCCTGCACCTGGGTAGGCACAATTCCAAGCACAAATACAGGCTGGGTGGTGAATGGCTGGAGAGCAGCCCTGAGGAAAAGGATCTGGGGGTCTGGGGTGATGAAAAGCTCAACATGAGCCTGCAGTGTGCATATGCAGCCCAGACAGCAACCGAGTCCTAGGCTGCATCAAGAGAAGCGTGGCCAGCAGGGCAAGGGAG
>VWZE01022728.1:194215-236013 GCA_013396675.1 Eubucco bourcierii | reverse complement strand
ACCTGTACTAGTGGGAAGTGTCCCTGTCTATGGCAGGGGGTTGGAGCTAGATGATCTTTGAGGTCCCTTCCAACCTTACCATTCTATGATTAATTTCTTGTTTCTTCTTGCTTATTGCTAAGCATAACCTATTTTTCCTCTTAAAACCCACTCTAGCTCACTTGAGTTACAGAAACAACCTAGTTGCGTTTGATTCTCAAAAAGAAATATTGCCTAACAGAAGAACTCTACAGAGCATTTGAGTACTTCAAGCTGCATCTTTCAATGCATACCATATTCTATTTATTGCTATTCACTTCTCATTTGAAATGAAGATATAATCCTATGTGAAGTCTGGGTTTTTTTTTTTAAATCAGGGTATTTTACAACTTTCTATAGTCTCATCTAACGTAAGAAAAAAACAACCAAAAAACAAACCCTATTATTGGATAATTTAAAATGGATTAATATTGACTGCTTTGTCCAGATTAGGAGATTTGAGTTTCAATCAAATTTAAACTAGTACAAAATACTGACCTTCCTTTTGGAAGCAAACTACTATTGATTTAAGCCTTAGGAAAGCTCTGCTGTGTCTGGACTTCACGGTAACATCAGCCATATTGTAAGCAAAAACACCAGCCAAACTGACATGCAATTGTGACAGGGTTTTGCTCACTGGATGAAGCTTCTGCTCATTCATGCTAGTAATAGAGGGATTATTTCTGTAGCGGCTATGTTTGCAAGTATAACTTGATGCTGTACAAATCTAGAACAATAAAAAAGAACCCCTGTGTCAATGACCCTTTGATGCTTGAAACACCACAGATTAATGTTATGTCTGACTCAAGCGTTTTTAATTATCTATATCTTTATTCTGTGCCATTCAACCTACACACACATCAAAATTATTTAAATCGAGTTCCCTTATTTACCTTACAGACTTTTACAAGCACAATACTATTTTTAAACAGAATTATGGAAGACAAATATTTATTAAACCCATAAAAATTTAGTAATGTAAGAGACTATACTTTGTTTCTGTCTGCAGCAGAAGATAAGAAAGGCCAACGAACTGCATTCTTCAGGAGCAAAATTAGCTCCTTCAAAGAGTTCTTTCACAAAGACATTATAAGAAAGTGGAATACTGAACACCAAGTAGGGTTCAGCTCAGCCACAGAAAGACCATCCATCTCTTTCTTTGTTTTTCATATGACACCGAGTATTGATTCATGTAAAAGTAGATTACCTCCACAAGGAGAACTTAACAGATAAATTCAGGCAGAGGAACAGAGGCAACACACCAGACCAGGAGAATATAGTCTGAGAACTGGGAGATGAGGAGTTATCCTCATCTCTAGTTATACTGCAGTTTACACCCTCTATATGTTGAGGGGGAAAAGGCTGGCACTTTCAAGACACACTTCAGAGTGATGTCTGAAGATAAGGGAGATGTGCGAGCAAGTGAGATAAAACACATTACTCAATGCTGTGAACTAGGATCAGGATGCTAGAGGAATTCACTGTTACCAAGAAATAATATTCCCATTCTTAATTCCCAAAAAGAATGATCATCAAATGTCTCTCTGTTAAATTTGCCCCTTTTAACAATGCTGTGAGGAATTTACCTCTTGATGTATACTCTTAATAGATAAAGAAGCCTATAATTCCATCAATGTCCATTAGCAAAGTCTCCAGGAAGGAAGAACAGCTGAAATGAGTGTGTTAGGTCAGAGGAGGTCTGTCTGCACCAACTTAGCCTTTCCTAGGTTGCAAATTGCTACCATCATAAATTTTCAGAGGTTACGGAACACAGCAACATCAAAAGTATGAAACACAGCATACAGAGCATCTTTAAACCCTCCAAAGATGATAAATAGATTAATTATACAATAAAAGTATCCTTTAGATGGAAAATTTAACTAGCATAAATAAAGAAAAATTAACAATCAAACAATCAAATTTTCTCATTTTTCCAATTTGAGTTTGACCCCTAGGCTAAAGTTTCTACAAATTTTAAATTGGCAACAAACATGGCAAAAAAAGGTCTCAAGTCACTCCTCCTCTTAACAATTAACACTTCCTATGGTCCAAAATTTTTTGAAGCACACATTTTTGGCCAGAATAAAAAAGAAAACAAAAGTTTAATTACACTTAGAATAACCATAAATAATTAAGGTATTCTGACATGAAGAAATTCTGGAGCTTGGAAAATCCCAGGCTGAACCATGCCTTGGTTGGCCTTGATTTTTGGAAAGGTAACTTTTCTGTAATAACTTTGTGTTAGTCACACTTGCAGATCTCTGAATCTGATGGCTCAGGAGTCAGAAAATAAAACAAATCACAAACATTCTGGATGATTCCTCCCTCCTTTAATAAGGATAATACACAGCAAGTCAAGCACTCAAGCACCCACAGATGATAACGTGATACTACTTCAGTGACTGAATAAATGATTATGTCATTTAGGGAACATCATTTTGCTGTCTCATTTAGCTACATGCAAGTTTCAAGTCTGAGTCAGAATTGTTCAACTACTTTTAAACACAGCAGTATCATTCATGGTCCTCAGTTTCCAAGTATGTGCAGGGAAGTGTGAGGGGGTGGAAAAAACGCACGTGTCTTCTGTCTAGTGGAAATAGTTACAAATCTTTCTTTATGCCAGGTCCATATGGCATAAGAACAGTTATGATTCCTGCCTATATAACTTCTCTCATAAAATGAGTTGCCACAGTTCAGAAGACAGAGAAGACAGGAGGTCCTCGATTCAGATGGTCAACAGATGACCACCTATAGAATACATAACGTGCACACGAATCCCTGATAACAGAAGAAGATCACAATCTTGCAATGCTAGCTAAATTTATTTGGCAGTCTATCTGTACAATACCATAGACTAAATTGCATGGCTTTCAGTTTTAAATTAAGAGACCTAAACATAGATTTACACATCCAGTACACACATTGCCATTCTAGGTGACAGCACAATGGGAGATGCCTTAGGGTTTCCAAGACACATGCACAGGGTTGACAATAATTGATAAGGGACTTTTGGAAGACCCTTGTCTTCTGAACCATCTGCCAGAAGACCTGAGAGATTCAAGATATTTAAATTAGCACCTGTATTTGGACAGCTGGATGCTTTTTGTTCAACGTGCAGGATTTTGCTGACCAGTCACTTAGGGCATAGTTTAGGAAGGGCTGAGTTGCTTCTCTTCTCCAGCCTGAGCAACCTCAACTCTGTTTTGTCTTCACAGATGAGAGGTCCCAGCCATTTGATTATTTCCGTGGCACTCCTCTGGATACAGTCCAGCAAGTCAATGTCTTTCCTGTGCTGAGGACTACAGATGGGGATCTCAGCCACACATCTTTTGATGCAGTCCAGGCTACAGCTGGTTTTCCTAGCTCTATGCACAGATTTACATTTTATCTAATTCTTATAAAAATGATAGAATGACCAAAGACTGCAAGGCATGTTATGCATATCCATATATTTACACTTGAAAATAGCATTAAAAGCAGGTCATAGATGGATCCTATAAGAGACTGCTACACACAGGTTGCTAGCTCTGCCAATGCTCTGAGAGCTGAAAGATTCTTAAATCTCAGGCAATATTCTCAGTTTGCATTGGAAAGACAGAGATGCTCATAGACTGGAAGGGGAGCAAAATGCCAGAGAGATACATTGAGCTCTTGGCAGAACTTCCTATGTGATCTCAGACAAAAAAACATGCATGAACATGTGTTCAGAAGGGCTCAGACCCCTTTGGTTCATTTGGATTTTAAGTTGAAGTTGGGCAGGACAGGTGCTCTCCTTTACTACATCATTTAATGGATAATGTTGGTTGGGATAGGGCTGTAACACTCCTGCCTAAAAATGGGAGTTAAAGCTAGCCATGAACTCTGTTAACAGTTTCAAAATGTATTTTTAAATCATTTCCATTTACCCTTAATTGTCTCAGACTAGCAAGGGTATTCAACATGCCTGTATTATTTCCTTGTCAATTGAGATGCTTCATCACAGCAAAATGCCCTTGAAAGAAGGGACTGGAATATCAATGTTCACTGCTGTGAGAGACCAACCTTATCTCTCAACTACAGCTCTGCTCAGGACATGCAGGTGAGAGATTTAATGGCTGTGCTGAGAGAAAACAGTCCTTACTGGTAACCCAGCACAAGCAGACCACTTCAAAGGGAAAAAATAACCACAAACTAAAAACCCAAGAAAAAAAAAACACTGTCAAACAGCACACAGTCAGACAGCAAGTAACAAAGCAATGAATAATGGATTTCTTATGCATTTGTTCCTATAGGGTGGGTATTTATTCTACTGCAACACTTTGAATTAGGTAGTCCATTCTGTTAATCCCCTGATCCAAGAGCAGACAAAAAACCCAATGTTGTTTATATGGTAAATTTTAAGTATCAACCATTCTTCATTACAGACAGAAGACAGTTTTCCATTTTGATAAATTCTGTGGGTTTATTTTTTTTGAATGTTCAAAGGACAAACAGATTAGATAATACGAGACCCAAAAGCGGGATATAAACAGGAGAAAGAGACCATAATGTTTCATTTTGTTCACCATCTTCACCAATGGACGAAAGGATGGACTGTACTCTCAGCAAGTTTGCTGATGATACAGAACTGGGAGGAGTGGCTGATAAACCAGAAGGCTGTGCTGTCACTTAGAGAGACGGGGACAGGCTGGAGAGCTGGAAAGAACAACTTCAAGAAATTCAGTAAGGACAAGTGTAGGTTTCTGCACCTGGGGAGGAATAACCTCCTGCATCAGTAAAGGTTAGGGGTTGATCTGTTGGAAAGCAGCTTTGCAGAGAAGTACCTGAAGGTCGTCATGGACAAGCAGTCAACTATGAACCATAAATGTGCTCTTGTGGCCAAGGCTGACTGTATCCTGGGATGTGGTACAAGGAGTGTCAAGAAAGTTTCTCCTCTTCCTCCATTCTGCCCTAGTGAAGCCATATCTGGAGTGTTGCATCCAGTTCTGGGCTTCCCAGAAAGCACTGGATAGAGTTCAGTGAATCTACAAAGAAGGTAAGGGAACTGGAGCATCTGTCTTACAATATGAGATTGGGAGATCTGGGGCTGTTTAGGGTAAAGATCCAGCTTAGGAACATCTAAATGGTCAACAGGATGGGGTCAGACACTTTTCAGCGATACTCAGTGATAAGACAAGAGGCAACAGTTAAAAATTAGGTCACAGGAAGTTCCACATAAACCTAAGGAAGTACTGGAACAGGCTGCCCAAAGAGCTTGTGGAGTATGTCTCTGGAGAGATTCCAAACCCACCTGGACACAATCTTGTGCAACCTACTCTAGGGGAAACTGCTTTAGTAGGGAGGTTAGACTAGACGACCTCCAGAAGTCACTTCCAACCCCTACAATACTTCGACTTTGTGATTAAAGAACCTGTATCTTATGTGAAGACAGGAGAGGTCAGATTTACTTTCCTTCTTTTCCTCTTCCTAAAAAAAAAAACAAAACACAAAAACACACCAAACCCACATTTTTCCTAACTACATGTGAGAAATAGTCTTCCATTGACCCAGACAAGCAAAGGACCTGAAGCAGTCTTTCATTGTTCTATTTTGCACCCTTAGTTAATTCAATATTTCAGTAGTTTGTGTAAAGTGTAATAAAGCTCTAGAAAGATATTAATGAAAATAAGCCAAACCAGGTCTAGTTCTCACACAGTCATCTCATGCATGAAGTATCAGCATAGCTGTTTAACAAGATATGCATTTAATACAATTTAGTCATTCTGAATGTTGGTTCGCTCTAATAAAAGGGCATCACAATGCATTGTCAATATTAGCAGTAATTGAATAGCAAATGCTTGAAAAAAAATACAAGTGACAGAAAATTTATCTTATTTCAAAGCAATAATTAAACAATCAGCTTCCTTCTGAACAATGAACCCAATCGTATGTCATTACACAAACCAAAACATTGTGTAGAAGAATATTTCCATACAAAAATTTTAAGTAAGTCTTGTTTTGATAGTGATAAACATTAATATCCAGTTATAATGGAAAGCTGCAGATTGGATGGGGCTTTGAGCATCCTGGTCTAGTGGAAGGCACCCCTGCCCCTGACTGGGCAGTTGGAAATAGATGATCTTTAAGGTTCCTTCCAACCCAAACCATTCTATAGTAATGCAGAGGATCCCAACTGAGGTGAAGAAAAAGGGTCTCATTAAAAAAAAAAAAAAAATCCAACACATTCCTCTCTGAAACAAGCTGCTTTGTGCAGGTAGAACTTACTGTAAAAAAAGGCAATTGTTTGCTCCTTGTTGAAAAGGCAAAAATTGAAAGTATTAGTTTTTAATTCAATATGCAACGTTTTTTAAAGCATCTATTTTAGTTGCAAGATGAGATTTTTACAGCAAGAACTTCATATTCACCCTTCCAACTAAAGACGACCAAGCAAAGTTCTAGTTCACTTAAGATATCCCAAATTACAATCAGAATTTCCTCAGGCCAGAGATAAAATTAGCCTCAAATATTACAAGATAAATCAAGAAACATCTTGGGTGTACCACATGGTCTCAAAAGGAATACTTGGAACTACCTTGTGATGTTTCATGGCACAATTTTCATCAACTTGAACAAGAAAAAAAAAATCATGCTTCAAAATACAGATAGAGGAAGGTCACAACTCTTTAAAAACTCTTCAAAGACTGATAAAAGTATTCTAACATTGGATGATATCAAAATGATAGCAACCACTTCTCATGGAAAGGCTACATTTTACAGCTAATTGAGACTTATTTCCACTCTAAATTACTAAGTGTATCTCAAGTATGTTTACGTTTCTATGACACAAGGAAGTAATTGAAGACAGTTACAAGCCAAGAAACATTCCTTGAAGATAACTGAATTAGATCTTGAACAAAAAATAATTTCTTATCTTTTGGACAGAACAATCCAAAAAGTTATATATTTCCTATTCCGTCAATGTTCTTTTAGAATCTTAAAATATTATTGCAATGTCTGGTTGCTATCTACAAAACATTTTACATATGCCAAAGAACACAGATTTCTGAAGGGACATGTACCAGGCCATATACAGTAAGAAAATTATAAAAAGAGCAAATTCTCCAGTGAAACAATTCCTTTACTGGTTGCAGACTGTTGCAGAGCAGAAGACTGCCCCACATGAGACTGTCTCAAGAGAAAGCCACTTAAGTCATCAAGGCAACATGTTCATTGCAGTGCTAGTCATATGATATGGAGAGGTAATTAATTAATGTAAAATGTGATTTTCAGAGATTTGTATTGTTTATTAATATTCAATATCCATAGCTCTCACCACCCCCACCATTAATTTTAATAATAATCAGTCCTTCACACGGTCATAGAAACTTTATACAGATAATAACATGGGATCTAGAAATAACTAGCAGTAATATATAATAAATTGAACTGGAAGAGAAGGTTCCTGTGGTCGATGTATTTCTTCCAGTCACTACACTGCTTGCCCACTTGATGGACTCAAGGAGCTCCTTTCTGGCTATGGCAGAAGGCAATGGTGAATTACAGGAGGCTTTAAGTATTTACTCACAAAGTATCTCCTGACTTGCTGGGCTAGATACAGCTTCAGATAGTATCCAGATGCTTTCGGGGAATTCTGTTACTGTCTTCTCAGCCACTGAAACTTCTTATTCTTCCCATACTGCTAGAGAAAGGAGGTAGACAATCTCTGACCTGGTCCTGGCTCTCTGGATGATCTGTGTATCTCCAGGACTTGCCATCTTGGCAGTAGATTTGCAGGTGTAGGCAGGATGTCTTGTGATGTGCAGTCTTAGCATGGACATCACACTGGCTATACAGGCTGATCATGTGGAGGCATTTAGAGCCTGCTCCTGGTAAACTCGAGGTAGTGGAGCTTCCAGGCAGTTTAGGATACAGTAAGGCAGTAGCAAGCACAGTTACAATGGCAGAGCACTTTGTGTCACCTGCTCATCTTCTTTTATCAATACAGCACATGACTAATGGGCCTTTGGGCATAGAATAGCCAATCAGAATGGCAGTTAGCCAAGCTTGACCATATTAGGTAAAGCCATAGGCTTGCTTTACCCTTTCCAGGGCAGAACACAGGCCTTGCACAAGCTGAGCATGTGTACCTTGTTTACAACAGGATACAAACAAATCTGGGCAAGCCAGAGTCCTCAGACTCAGTGGCTCCAGGTTTTTTGTCCTCTTTCCCAAGGTTGCTTCTCCCCAAAACAGAAGGAGGGAGAGCATAAAAACATGCCTGGGCAAGTCAGGACATGTATAAGCCTATTTTGGCTTGTTTAGGCCTACCACGACACCATACAATTTTTAAAATTGCCCAGATTTAAAAGACTGTAAAAATTAAAAGACCATCTTGCTAACCACCAGAGGACACTCCCATCAGACTGCTGTCTTGCTATGAGCCAAGATGCACAGTGGTCATGCAACAGAGGCAAGGTACAGTCACACGGCCTTACAGTAATCCCACCCTAGCAGCCACATAAACCGAAGACTAAAAGACATTCATTCATAAAGATATCTATTCTAACATCCAGAAAGATACTCCCAACCTTCTGCTTTGTTTCTGTGAAGACAAAACCAAAGGCGAATGACAGACAGAAAAATTTCTATATTATGATCTACTTATATGGAGGGCTAGCTAAAAAATCATAAAACAAATGCTCAAAAGATACTAGACTATTATAGAATCAAGGAAGAGCTTGAAGTAACCTTTAAAGGTGATTTAACCCAACCACCCTGCAGTGACTACAGACATCTTTTTGCTAATTTAGAATCAGCTGCAATCCAGGAAGCCACTGAAAATGACTGAACTGGGGAAAATGTGGGACACAGGACCTTTACATCCTGTTTATGTCTAACCACTTCACCCTGTTTCTTATGATACTTTGAAGATCTCATTATTTGAGTGCTTTCTTCTCTTAGTTTTTTACTTATAAATTCTAATAAAAAAAAAATCTGAACCTTTCACCTCGAACCAAAGGCAGGGGGTTAGGTAAATCTTAAATTTTATCAGTTTAAGGTCATGTATCAAGTCATAAACTCACGTGACTACAGAATAAACACAGCTTTCTTAAATATAGGTAGTATTTGCTGTAGGCAAATACTTACACAACTTCAAGAGATTTTTGGAAGATGTTTTTAAAGAGATCATTGCAATTCATGCACTCAAAATACTGAAAAAGGCAGCAGAAGTTTAAAGTCAGTCTCTTTCCAGATAGAATCTTTCACAGATTTTGCCTGGCACGATTCATTTGAGATAAATAAATGGGGATCACATTTAATAAATCATCTTCCTGCACAACTCCTGGAAACATTCATGGTTTGGCTGGTAGGGGTTCTGAGCAACCTGCTCTAATTGAATATGTCCCTGCTCACTGTAGGGGGATTGGACTAGATGACCTTTAAAGGTTCCTCTCAATCTAAAGCATTCTGTGATTCTATGATCTGATACAGTACTGGACAGCAAATTATTTATTAATGCAGAAAACAGGATTGGTATAGGAACCGCTAAGTGCAGAGGAGAATAGCACTGCCTTTAGTGCCAACATAGGAAGTAGCAGACCAGGGGAAGGCTATTAATAACACTTCTATTGAAATGGATTATTAGCAGCAATTTTATCTGGCGTATTAATGAGAACCCACGCATGACTCATGACAACCCATGCAACACATAAGCACTCACAAAACTACCTAAGGCTTAAAATCTTCAAAGCACAGGAAGATGAAGATTAGGACTACAGGTTTGTCACAGAGCAGCAACACAGGTAAGATATCAGAACCAGAATTTGGAAAAAGCCAACACAACCCCAGGTTTCAGCAGCAGAATACTTCCAGGTAAAGACAAAGTATTACAGCACTTCAGCTAACTACTCAGCTAGCTACTCAGTACAGTTCAAGGAAGAGTTAGATGAAAGATGATGCAAATGAATGCACACTTGTCCTTAAATAGCAAGCTCCAAGATATGTGTGGGAATGTTAAGCGGACAGCATGATTTGCATTGCTGTTGGAAAGATAAAGGACAAGAGCAACGTGAAAGATTTTTTTAATTTGAGGGAGAGGGGGGATATGCAAGAAAGGTGGTGACAAACTTGAAATGAAACGGTAAGATAGAGGCGTGGATGTGTAAGAGCGTCAGTGATGGAGTTAAAAAGAAGCCTGAGCACACTCACTCCGTCTTGCATCATTCATTACATCAGAATCTCGGCCAAAATGATTCATAAAGAAGATGCTTAAAAGAAACATTAAATAATGAAACAGCGTGGGTGAAAATCTGGGAGTCGTGAGACCCAAGCACACATTCAGCTCAGCCAAGAGATTATTAGCAGGTAAGGATAGTTCCCAAAGGTAAAATTTGCTGAGTATAGATACAATTAGAAGGATTGTCTGGGTCTGTCACCTGGAATCAAGGCAGAGACACTGTGACATATTCCACATAAAAGAACAAAAAAAGATGTCAAAACAGGAAGAGGAGCTTCATTTCACTCCAAGTTCTTACATGCACTCTACTGGCAATGTAAGTGTCCATTAAAACCAGCCAGATGGATTTAGAGTCAAATAGAAGAACTGGGAAGCTGGATCAGCTCCAACATTGGTGCTGATGACTGAAATCTGGGCAGGGGGGAGAGAAGGGGAAATAAAAAAGGAATGATCTAAAGGCAACTTATAAAGCGTTCCTACCAAAAGAGGCAATCAAGTACAGAACAACTTTATCTTATGTCTCATCAGTAAATTG
The DNA here is from genome assembly GCA_013396675.1 of Eubucco bourcierii. Lineage (NCBI taxonomy): Eukaryota > Metazoa > Chordata > Aves > Piciformes > Ramphastidae > Eubucco > Eubucco bourcierii. Next base: position 225,265 of record VWZE01022728.1, on the reverse strand, counting down.
GGAATACAGCATCAAATTCAAGCCTGACAGGAGCTCATTAATACTCTGAGAACATACTGGAAGTAGTTTTATTGCCAGAGCTTGATTTTAATTTGGGTGAAAACTTCAAGAAGTGCCAGTCAAAGAAGTGCCCAAATTTGTGCAAAAAAAGTCATTTTAATGACTTAAATCAGCACAAGCAATTGATCATTTTAAATTAACTGGTCTACAGTGATTAATTTAAGCGTGGGCAAGCAGGAACCAGAAGTCTGATACCGGCACACCAACACTCTTGAATCAATCAAGAAAATTCTACTTCATACTGAGATTTTATAGGAATGCTTTAGAAGAGAAGTCTTAAATTGTGACTTTTTTTTTTTTTTTTTTTTTTAGAAGAGAAAGACAAGTAAGAATCAGGAAATAGCTGCAGCTGGAAGTCAAGTCTGGGGATCATTTAGCCTAAGCCCTTGCTCTATGCAGAGAGCTACAGCAGATGGCTCAGGGTAGCATCTATTTTTTTTTAATTCAGGTTTAGAATATTTCCAAATACAGTCCAGTCTCTTCAGGCAAGCTGTACTAGCTCCTTACTACCTTACAATAGAACTCCCTTTTAAAATTATTATTATCCTGAGTATTTTCCTTAATACTTAAATGATTTTTTGTCTTTCACAATTTGTGCCCACTGCTGGTTTTCCTTACACTGAACACCATCAAGAAGAGCCTGGCTTCACCTTCTTCACTCACCCCACCAGATATTTATACATACTGCTAAAATCCATCTGAGCCTTCACTTCTCCAGGCTGAACTGTTCCAGTTCTTTCAGCCTCTCCTTACATGTTGTGACAGTAATTGGATCAACTTCATGGCCCTTTTCTGAACTCCCTCCAGCATGTGTCTCTATGGCACTGGGGAGCCCAGAACTCCCATCCTAGAACATAGTGCTCAGATGGGTCTCACCAGGACCAAGCACAGGGAAGGATGCCTTTACCTCAACTTGTTGCCATCACTATTCTAAATACTGTTCAGAATGTCTTTGACTTTCAGCAGCAGCAGCATACACATCTGCCTCATGTTCAACCAGCTGTCCACTAGGACTTCAGGATCATTTCTGCCAAGCTGCTTTCCAGCCAGCCAGTCCACCAACATAGCCTGGTGCTCAGAGTGGATATTAGAAGAAAATGTTTCAGAGAAAGGGTTATCAAACACTGGAATAGGTTCCCCGAGGAGGTGGTTGAATTCCCAGCCCTGGAAGCATTTAAAAGACTCATATAGTGCTGAGGCCTCTAAGAGGCCTGACTCTAACCATGCTCCATCTATGGCAGTTTATACGCAAGGAAACTCTGTATTTGGCAGTTAGACAACAAAAAAAATTATACCAGACATTTGTAGTGCATCAGTTTTCTTCAGCAGAGTTGCCACAGCGTTCACATGTAAAGACTGAAAGTTTTACAAAGCCAATGCTAAGAGAATCACAGCACACAGAAATGACTGACTTTGTTGAATGATCTTTAAAATTCAAAGAGCAGAGAAATATCTGGGTATCTAAAGCCACAATACTTTCCAGGATACAATAAAAAGTGCCACATAAATGTATGCCTTATGGGACAGTATAATAATCTACTTTGGAATGGGCCACTGAAGGTCACCTAGTGTAACTGCCCACTCAAGGCAGAGAGCGCTTCTATGTTAAATTAGATTGCTCAGTGCCTTTTTTCAGTCAACTTCCAAAGAATCCTCAAGGGCAGAGGTTTCTCAGTCTCCCTCAGCACTTTGGTTCAATGTTTACCAACCATGAATCCTGGTTTTCCTCATATCCAGTCAGAATTTCCCTCACCACAGCTTACATTTTCTGCCTTCTTTCATAATGTGCCTGCAAGAGTCAGTGATAGAAGACAACTGAGTCTTAATCAATTTTCTTCTCCTCAGACTGAACAAAACCAGCCCCCACAGACAGTCTCTCCACATGTCAAATGCTCCTTCAGTGTCCCACTCCAATTTGTCTTTTTTTTTTTTTTTTTTTTTTTTTTTTGCATAGGGGAGCCTCAAACAGGACACTGTCCCAGATGTTGATTCACAAGTAAATAAAAATCACCTCCTTCAGCCTGCTGGCTCTGCTCTTGCTGACTTGCACACTACGCAGTTAGTTGTGACTGAAGAAAATAATTTAAACATTTTCAAACACAAAACCATCACAGTGAGAATACTGAGTTGAAAGAAGGTTTGTCCATCTACTGCATCGTATCACAGACAGAAGGATTACCCTTCGGGCAGCTTTCCATCCAGCAATAGAGCTGCCTTCTGTGGGAAATGCAAGACATTGCCATCTGGTTTCCTGGGAAGTCTCTTTCTCTATGTCCCTATAAGGCTGTGATTCTGCTCCCAGCTCTTCCCAAAACTCCATTGTGTTGCAGGTTTCTTCCTCTCTCTACCTTGCATCTACCTCCCTTTCCCACCTTGCATTCTGGATGTCTGTTTTTCCTGTTGCGTCCAAGGAGGAACTGTCTGTCCAGAAGCTGAGCTTTCAGGGTCTGGTAGATCCAAGGAGGTAAACTGAGATTTCTCTGTAGGCCAGCCCAAGCCATTAAAAAAAAACAAACCAGTAAACAAAAAACCCCCACAACACAAACCAAACCCACACAGACAACAAATAACACACTACTACTAAGCATTTGAATATAACACAAATACCATCTGTTTCATAAGAATTTTAAAGAGCTTTCATCAAGACTGACTCATCAAACCCTTACCCAATCGTCTCATTTATAAGCTGAGGAAGTGTGGGCTGCGTGAATATACTTTAAAATGGTCAAGAGCTTGCTGAACTGACAGGTAGAAATGCAAAGAATCTCGTGCTCAACATCCATTCAGCAACAGGTAGCAAGCAGAACTTAAAAGGTCAGTATTGGAGCGGATACTGCTTAGAATCTTCCTAAGCACTCCAGACAAGACAAACTGTGAATTTGTTGAAAGTGTAAAGGACAGCAAAATAAATAGTGAAATAAGAGATAAAGCCTTCAGACCTTAGGAGGTCCTGACTGGACATGAGAGAAAAATTCTTTTACTTGAAAGGTAATGCAGCATACTGCCATCTACCAGGATCCGTTGTGGAGTTAAGCGTTTTCAAGAGCTGCTAAAAAAAAAAAAAAAAGTCGCAGCTGATCTTATCTACTGTTGGCAACAGTTCTGCTTTGAGCAAAAGGCTGGACCAGATGGCCTCCAGAGATCCCTTCCAGGCAACTTCTCCAGTTTGCTGAAGACACAATGAAGGAGCTTAAATTGCTCAGGACAGCAGTGATGATTTGGGAAAACACAGCATCTCTTGGTCCATTAGGTGGGTGCATGAAATAAAATGCTTGCTGTTCTGCTCAGGTAACATGGATACTTGTTGTTGAAAGCAAACTCAGAATTTATTAGTGTTGGATCCTCTCATTACAGATTCTTAATTATTACTTGTGTGAGAAAAAGCAGGGAGGTCCGCTTGCTTGTAGATTCAAAAAAACAACATGATGGAGAGATCAGATCCTCAGTATAGTAATAATACAACATACCCAAGTTGGCATTGCCAAGAGCTTAGAAAAGTCTCCCTTGCTTTTGTCTGACAATTCTCTGACAAGCAGACTCATCGACTGCTACTTAAATATAACTGTAAGCACATTTAAATACCTCACTACATTTACCCATACCTTGAATTACAATGTCATTCATCATAATGTCTTTTGAGTATACAAAGCCATCTTTTCAGATAGTTGGCCTGTGGCCTGTTCCTATAATGACAAGAGAAATGTACACAAGCTAGACCAAAATGTTTTTCAAATAAAAGAATACCTTTTGCAGTAACAAGTTTCCTCGCTATCTAAAAAATATTCACCTTCTCTAAGCTGTTCTATGCTTGTCCAAGTTTTTTGTACTCTGTTCCAATTGTCTGGACAGGTCCAGTAACTCTATGTAAAGTTTTGCAAGCAAACTTTCTGCTGGCTTGCTTAGAATTACTGACTTTTCTGCTAGTCCAATAAATTCAGTTAGCTTCCATATCAGTTTTTTGTTTTTTTTTCTAAAGTATGTGCATACTACATGCATGTGTGAACACAACAGTAAAAAGCGGCATAAGAAAACCTGGTATCAAGATTTATTATCTGCCCTTACATACCCAGGATATAGAAAAAGATTATCATCACACTCTGTTTACAAAAATATATTAGACTAATTCCTTATACACACACACACTAAACTCTTTTTATCTACTACCTTAGAGTTGGAAGTTTATAACTAAATGGTCTCGATTAGCATTCATTGAAGTGTCCAAGTTATATGAAATATCATCACCAAGATCACTTAAGATATTACAGACATGCATTAGTAATATTCACTCAAAAAAAAAAAAGTATTCCTGGCATCACTAGAGCTTTATTATTAATTTTGCTCTCTAAGGTCTAACACATTGTATTAGGTGCTGTACTAATAATCATCACAGTCCTGAAGTGCTTAATATAAAGTTACATATAAGGAAATTAAGAAAACACTTTCTTTAAAAATTACCTTAGCATTTGTACCTTTCTGTATCTGATAAACCACTGGAGTTTGTCTGTTGGTAAAAACCTTTATCTAATACGCTAAGAGGCCATAAACTTATAAAAGCTTCACAGAGCTGATGACTGCTACTGAAGAAAAACTGTCACTCAGTATGAAGACAGGGATCAAATTTAGTTCCCAGTAGAGTTACAGAAAAGTGAAAGATATTTTTTCACAGTATCACAGTATCACAGTATCGCAAGGGTTGGAAGAGACCTCAGAGATCATCAAGTCCAACCCATCACCACAGCCCTCAAGACTAGACCATGGCACTAAGTGCCATGTCCAAACCCTCCTTGAACCCCTCCAGGGACGGTGACTCCACCACCCTTCTGGGCAGCCCATTCCAGTAGCCAATGACTCTCTCAGTGAACAACTTTCTCCTCACCTCCAGCCTAAACTTCCCCTGGCACAGCTTGAGACTGTGTCCTCTTGTTCTGTCACTGGTTGCCTGAGAGAAGAAGGTAACCTCCTCCTGGCCACAACCACCCTTCAGGTAGTTGTAGACAGCAATAAGGTCCCCCCTGAGCCTCCTCTTCTCCAGGCTAAACAGTCCCAGCTCCCTCAGCCTCTCCTCATAGGGCTTGTGCTCCAGGCCTCTCACCAGCCTCGTTGCCCTTCTCTGGACACGTTCAAGCACCTCAATGTCCTTCCTAAATTGAGGGGCCCAGAACTGGACACAGTACTCGAGGTGTGGCCTGACCAGTGCAGAGTACAAGGGGAGAATGACCTCCCTGCTCCTGCTGGCCACACTATTCCTGATGCAGGCCAGGATGCCATTGGCCTTCTTGGCCACCTGGGCACACTGCTGGCTCATGTTCAGGCGGGTGTCAATCAGCACCCCCAGATCTCTCTCTGTTTGGCTGCTCTCCAGCCACTCCGACCCCAGCCTGTAGCTCTGCATGGGGTTGTTGTGGCCAAAGTGCAGCACCCGGCACTTGGACTTGTTGAATGCCATCCCGTTGGACTCTGCCCATCTGCCCAGGCAGTCTAGGTCCTGCTGCAGAGCCCTTCTGCCCTCCAACCCAGCAACATCAGCCCCCAGCTTGGTGTCATCTGCGAACTTGCTGGTGACTGACTCAATGCCCTCGTCCAGATCATCAATGAAGATGTTAAAGAGGATGGGGCCCAGCACTGATCCCTGGGGCACTCCACTAGTGACTGGTCTCCAGCTGGATGTGGCACCATTCACCACCACTCTCTGGGCTCGGCCCTCCAGCCAGTTCCTAACCCAGCGCAGAGTGTTGGCATCCAAGCCACGAGCTGACAGCTTAGCCAGCAGTTTGCTGTGGGGGACAGTGTCAAAGGCCCTGCTGAAGTCCAGGTAGACCACATCCACAGGCCTCAAGTAACTACAATTCATACCACATGAACTGCAAAAAAACCCAGAATTTTACATTAAGAACTTATATTCTCCTTTAAGAAAATGTTTTCATGTAGGAAGCAGGGCAGTTGAGTTAATTTATGAGGTTTTCATCTGCCCAGGCCCTGACACAGTACAGAGTAAGATTATGAAAACAGTTTCTCTCTAAAATGAATACATCCCCAAATGCAGGCTCACCTAGAGGTCTTTTATGTAACTCAGCACTGGAGTTAAATGGGCATGCAGTAGGAGGAATTTAAAGTGGCAGAATTTATCATCTTCTGATACAGATAAAAATCCAATGATCATGTCATCAGTCAAAGACAGTCACAAAATAGTTGTGGTTGAAAAAGACCTTTAAGATCATTGATGTCCAACCATTACTTAACCCTACCAAGTCTGGTGCCAACACCATGTTCATTAGCACCATATGGTGATTCAACCATCTCCCCACAGAACCTATTCCAGTGTTTGTAAACAATTTCAGTAAAGAAATTTCTTATAATATCCAATCTAAACTGCCATGGTATAACTTAAGGCCATTTACTCTTATCACTTGTTACTAGGAAGGAAAAAAAACAGGAAAAAAAAAATCAACCAAAAAAGCCCAAACAAACCTAACCCCCAACCTCCTTTAAGGTTGTTGTAGAGAGCACTACAGTCTCCCCTCAGCCTCTTTTTCTCCTGTTTGCAAGGCTTAACAGCATTTTTTTTTTAATGCATTTAAAGTAACTGATGTATTCAAATCTCCCAGGAAGCATTCCCTGCACTCCATTCATTTACTTAAACTATCTTTATGCATTAGGTAGCAACTGTATCCATTAGTTGTCAATTAGCTCTGCTAAGTATTCTTTGTATATCTGGAGGACATTCACTCTCTCCTTATAAAGAACAGAACACTAAAGATATCTTCTCAATCTCCTGAACAGTCAAGTGAAGAGGATACAAGTAATATATTCTTGAATTAGAAAGCACAAAGATAAAACTAGAACGTTTTATCAAGTTATTTTTAACAAAAGCAGTCTCCTTAACAAGGCTGAGCTATGAACAGCACAAGTACTCCAGCCTCCTATTTTATTCAAATGATTCTGTAAATTTAAATAATTTGCTATTGCACATTTTAGCTAAGCCACACTGAGAAGTTACAGAGCAAGGCAATGTCTCAGCTGTGTAAGTACTCCTATGTATTTCAGCAGGGCCTTGCCAAATTTTGATCACTTTACTGCAACAGTAGTTCCCTGAGGTCTACCTGTAACAGCAAGACAAGCGCCTAAAATAATTCTCATGCTAGCAACATTCTTGCTACAGTGGGTGGGATAGTAATGGACTCTGATACACATAAAACAGCTTGGTCAGGACAGTAAGATAAAACTGTGAACAGGTTTGCAACCATTTGGTTACATTTCCTCTCCACAGCATGGATTCCAAATTATCTACTACAGAGAGTACTAAGGATCATTTCCTGTGTAAGGAGAGGTACAAACAGCTCGTGTCAGCTGTTATGAAGAACAGAGCTTGCACAACTCACAGTTAAACAGCTTTATGAAGGCAGACAATGGCAGAGAAATAGAACCAAGACCTGGAAAGAGATACTCAGAGGTTATTTTGCCTATATAGACTGGGGTTCTTTTCAAATCAAGATAAGGGTAGTTGAGAAAATAAGTGGAATTGTACCCAAATATTTTATGATCTGAATTACTGGCATATATCAAGGCAAGTGATTGTCTTCTTGTACTCAATGAATCACAGAGGTTGGAAAAGAACTCTAAAATCAAGTCCTACTGTCAGCCTGACACTACCTCAATCACTAAACCATGTCCCAAAGTGGCACCTCTACACATTTTTTTTTAATACCTCCAGGGATGGTAGCTTCACCATCTCCCTGAGCAACCTATTCCAACGCCTGACCACTCTTTCACTACAAAGAAATCTTTCCCAATATCCAACCTAAACCTTCCCAGGGCAATCTCACTACAGTCACTTCTCATGTAGTTGTAGAGAGCAGTAAGGTCTCCCCTCAGCCATCTCTTGACCAGATTAAAACCCACAACTGGTGAGGCCACATCTTTCATTCAGTTCTGAGACTCTCACTTCAAGAAAGACATTGAGGCACTGGAATGGATCCAGAAAACAATGACGAAGCTGGTGAAGGGTCTGGAGAACAGCTCTTACATGGAGTGGCAGAGGGAACTTGCAAAAAAAGAAGGTTCAGGGGAGACCTTATTAATCTCTACAACTACCTGTTGCATGGGGTTGTTGAGATCAAAGCACACGATCTGGCACTTGGCCTTGCTAAACCACATACAACTGACCTCAACCCACAAATCTGGCCCGTGCAGGTCCCTCTGTAGAGCCATCCCATCTTCAAGCAGATCAACACTCTTACCCAATGTGGTGTCATCTGCAAACTTAATGAGAGCACTCAACCCCCTTATCTAGATCATTGACAAAGATATTAAACAAAACTGGGCCAAAACCCAGCCCCAGGGAACACCACTTGTGCCCCACCATCAACTGGATTTAACTCCACTCACAGTTTTCTGGGCCTGGTCATGCAGAAAGTTTTTTTACTCCCTCCCCTGCAGCTCAAGGGGCTGGGCATCCAGTGAACAACTGGTCTTACTGCTAAAGATGAAACAAAGAAGGTATTCACTATCCCAGCCTTTTCCTCATCCTTTACCACTATGTTCTCCCCACATCCAACAAAGGACAGAGATTCTCCTTAGTCCTCCTTCTGTTGCTAATATACTTGTAGGATTTCCCGTTCTTTTTAACAGCTGAAGCCAAAAGTCCGGCATTGGCCCTTCTACTTTTCTCCCTGCACATGACAACTTTGTAGCCCTCCTGAATGATCTGCCCCTTCTTCCAATGACCATAGATCCTTCTTTGCTCCATAAGGAGTAACCAAATGTCTTTATTGAGCCAGGCTGGCCTTCTTCCACACCTGCTTGTCTTCAGAGATGGCCTGTTCCTATGCCTTCAGGACTTCCCTCTTGAACAGTGTCCAGCCTTCCTGGACTCCTTGGCCCTTTAGGACTGCCTTTCAGGGGACTCTGATGACCAGTCCCTGAAACAAGCATAAGCCTGCATGTCAGAACTACCAGTCTGTAGTTCTGCTGATGCCCCACTTTGCTTTTTCAGCAACCAAGAACTCTATCATTTCACAACTGCTGTGCCTAAGATGATCCAAATTGTTGTATCATCCACAAGTCCTTCTCTGTTCTCAAACTGCAAATCCAAGAGAACACCTTTCTTGATTCTCTCACCAGCTATGTTAGAAAGTTCTCCACATACTCTAGGACTCTCCAGGACTGGTGTTGCTCTGTTGTATTTCCCACAGACATCACAGAGTATCTTCAGCACTACAGAGTGCTTCAATTTCAATTTTTAACAGCGCATTCCATTCAAACAGTTCAACTGTAATGTACAAGTGGACATTTAAATCAGAGTGACTGTATAAGCTATTTGAAGTTTTACATAACTCAGGTTTCATGTATCCATCAAACATCAGGGTAAAACACACCAACAACACACACAAGCTTTAAAAATAATAGATTCTCTTCTAGAAGTATGATCTAGTTAAAGTAATTTGAAAATGAGAATATACACTGTGAAATAACAGAATATGCATGCGGCAGCACCCTCTGATTTCATTATCTGAAAGAAGACTGTGATCCATCAGAAAGTTAACAGTAAGAGGACAAATGCAAAAAAGGAACTGGTTGAACTCCCTTTTCAGATATTTTATCTAATCACTCTAATGAAAGTAGTAGACAGTTGTCTCCAATATTTAGAAAGGGGCCATTATGAGAACTCCATAGCTGTACTCTTTTCATACAGTCAAAAGATGTTTCATTAGAAAACCTTGAGTAATCAAGAGCCAACTTCTCTGATTTCTTTATTGTGCTTGCTAGCAAAAAAGATTCTGTTGTCTTTGGAGACTACACTAGCAGCACTACCAAGTAAAGTGGTATGAATAGCTGGCTAACATGTGACTTCATAACAAAGCTGAGAAAAAACAAACTGGAGGAGCACAGTTTAACTAGACCCTAAAGTAGTTTGTACCCCATTTATTAAATTGATTTTAAAAAGGTAAACACCTGTTTTGTCATCCTGTCATTGTTTTCTTTGACATCTACATTGATGCATTTCTTTGAGTTGCTCAGAATGTCAGTATCAACAGAGAAGAAATTCAACCCTCATAATGAAAGTTTAAGAACATAAGCAGTATTATAGTCTTGGGATTTGTTGCTTCTCTAAATCAAATTATGTTTGGGGCGCTTACTACAAGACAGACACTGAGATGCTGGAGTGGGTCCAGAGAAGGGCAATAAATCTGAAGAACAGGTATTGTGAAGTATAGCTGAAAAACATGAGGTTTAGTCTGTAGGGATATAAAAGAAGAGAGGAAATGGCCTCGAGTTGCACCAGGGGAAGTTTAAACTGGAGGTATGAAACTTCACTGAAAGGATTATTAAACACTGGAACAGTCTACCCAGGGAGGTGGTTGAATTGCCCCTGCTGGAGGTGTTTAGAAGATTCAGAGATATGGTGCTAAGGGATGTAGCTTAGCACCAGACTTGGTGGAATTAGATAATGGTTGGACTCAATGATCTTTTAAAAGTCTTTTCCAACTGAAACAATTCTATGATTCTGTAAGAGTAGGGATAGTAATAATCACTGTGTAAAACCATTTTGCAGGTCTGAAATAAAACTCAAGTACACTTAGGGTGAGCACTGCTGTTCATATTGCACAAAACCAGCCAGGTCTTAAAATTTTATTTTGTACTTAACATTCAGATAGCAGGGTATTTAAAACTATATTACTTACATATGTTATCTTTCCCTCTTCCAACTGAGAAGATATGTGGTACAAGGAGGAGTCAGCAGGTGGCACCCATGGCACTTGATACAACCAAAGCACACACTGTAATGTCTTTAGTTCACATAAAAATGGATTACTCACAGAAAGCGTGGGGTTTTCCTTTCAACAGCATAAACAATATAGAACAGTGTAGCTATAAATCATCTTTGCTATCAACGTGACTTGTTGCATGACTATTAGGTGAAAGACAAAGATCAGAGAAGTGAAACAGTGCTTTTCACTTGCATAACTTTAGTTTCAAATTCCACAATACTGATGGTTTTGCCTAGTTTTCAGAAGTGGTGCATCTGTGTGAGAACTCCTCTTTCAAATACTGTCCTTCACCCTACCCTACCTGGCACAACCCCAGTTTTATAGGTCTGGGGTTAACAGCAGTCCCTACGCTACAAGAATGTGGATAACGGACAGTTGAAGGTCTCTCAAAAGCTAAGTACGGTGGGGAGTCACTAGCTGATAATGCAGAAATAAAGAGAGGTAGACACCATTTTTCTTTCAAGATCATCCCAGCCAGAAATTGTATATTTGTAATACAACACACAAACCCCTAAAACTGTCAGAAAATACTTCATAAACTGACAATCCAGATCTGTCCATGTTTGCATTCACACCGCCCCCCCCAGTAGTTGGTGGTGGTCTGTTTTCACATTGGAATAATTCTCCAAGTACAGCTCTGTGCAAGACCTACAAATAAAAGGGGAAAAAAAAAGGAGATACAATGACCTTGAAAAATCACAGGATTGTACTGGGAACGGTAGATAGGCGTTCCAAATTCTTATTTTCCAGTGCATTCAGTAGACACACTGATAAAATACTTGCACTTATCTCTTTCTGGTTTAAGACTGACAAATAGTAGATAAGGATTTAACTTTTGAGACCTGAAGTAAACAAATGAAATGCAGAGAATGCAGTGCAGTGGTGTTTGGAATAGATAATCTAAGTTATGCTTCAGTAAGTGACAGCTAGCTCCACAATTTTTTCCTCAGAATTTAAATACATACACAGGACACTCAGCACCTGCTATATGTTGGTCATAAAACATCAGGGAGTCAGAAAAAATTATGTTTCAAAACTGTAAGGATGACAGATTAAGACAATCACTAATGATTAAAACCATTTATTTGGGAAAGCCTTATTAAAAGATCTAAGTTTTACCATTTAAATTATTTGAAACTGGTCTAGGAAAGAGGAAGACATTATCTGCCTAAGAAATGCTCCTCCACCATTTGTCCTCTGTACAGGAACAACTAGAGTTCTCATAGAAGAAGCTGTATCAGAACACATAACAGGCATAACAGACACTACATTCAAGGAAATACCTAAAATGAGCAGGTCATCATCACTAGGAAAATTTATAGCTACAGATACAAAAGATGAAGGGATTTACAGAAGGACAGAGAAAGGAAGGACAGTGTAACACCCTTCTGTGATATATTTCCGCATTTTCTGTGGACAGCAGCAGTTTTAAAGGAATTTGAAACTGTCTGTGACCAAAGCCTTTAAGACGGTGAGAAGTAGCCACCCATATTTAGTCTGAGGAATAGGATTACTACCAGATAACAGAATGGGTCTGAAGTTGTTCATTTAACTATTTGTCGTTGTATAAATCAAATTTTCTTCTGCCTATTAACCAGAGACTCTTGGGAAAATCCACCCAAAAGCTTTGCAACATCAAAAGTAAAAGCAATCGGGGCCAAAAGACAGTAAACCTTGCTAGCACGTTAAATGTGCATCAAGGCACAGAAACCATCTCCTGGATTAAGGTCTGCTCCCTGTCAGTACTCAGTTCAAATACAGCCCCTAAGACCTGAAGGAAAACCAAACTGGCAGAAGGTTCATCTAGATAGTCCTGTGGCTTGATGCAGCACTCTCTTGGCCACACGAGATTCCCATTGCCATCACCTCAACACCAATGGTTATTTCAGCCTGAGGGAACTGATTGCATTTTGAGTCAGGAATATCCACAGACTCCCGTCACTAGATTAAAAAAAACAAAACCAAAACCCAAACAATTGACCCACAAAAGATTTCTACAACAAACTTAAGAAATTATATACAACCACCATTCAGAACAGTCGAGAAGACTAAAACCAGAAGAGACATGTATTGCTTGACTTTTATCATGGTTTTCAGAAGTCAGGCCCATGATGCACATCAGTGTTTCTGATGCCTTAAAACAGAGGTCATCTCACTCTCAGGGACTCTTACCTCATTTCCTCAGCATCTTTTTAAGTTTTCAATTTTGTTATTCCCTTGTAAGACAGCCACACACAGGAAACAAGGATAAAACTACCAGATTTCTCCTCAGTACTAGTTCCAGCAATATTAAATGCAACATTTCTAAATGATTGCATGCAACAGTCTTATAACACCTTTATGTTTCTTAGATTAACTGAAAAAAAAACCAAACCCAAACCATTAAAGACAACACAAACTGATTGGAATCCACCCTGCTGCAGTACAATAGATGCCTTCATTACTCTTTTGCCACTGATACTGCAATTTCTTTTTTCCCCTATCCCACTGTCATTTTAACTTCCAGTTCATTAGCTTCCATCACACGGAAAAGGTTTCTCTTATCCCTGAGACATACACATTACATCTACCATATCTGCAATGGCTCTGTTTCTGTATTAAGTTTCAAAGCCCAGTACAAAAGCCATGTAATTTAAGCAGTGTAAAGTCTCCATAAACTGCAATCAAATTACAGCAAAAGCAGCTACAGTTAAAAACAATCACATTGAAGTAAGACAATAAGAAATGCAGCAGATAAAATTCTTTCTAAAACCACCCACACACTCATACTAAACAGGAAAGTAAGAATCTGAGCAAACTCCCCAGCTGACAGTGCTGCAGTTTATCAGCAGATTTGTAGCCTTAGGATTGGACCTGAGAACACAATCATGAAGAAATTGTTGTTCTATGACAGCCAACACTAAAACTTCCACTGACCACAAAAATCCAATGTATTTTCAAATCCACAGTAATGATTGGCAATTCATTTCACCTTTAGTCAACTCTGAACATCTCTCACCTCTGTGCTCAAATCTGTAGTGGAATTTGTCTCAATCAAAGACACAACCTTAAATCTGCTGCTTCTCTTCTGCACTGTTACCTCAAATCACCTGCCAGTATCCCTCACTTTCACAGTATGACAGTATCACTAAGGTTGGAAGAGACCTCAAAGATCAAGTCCAACCTGTTACCACAGACCCCAAGACTAGACCATGGCACCAAGTGCCACGTCCAAACCCGCCTTGAACACCTCCAGGGACGGTGACTCCACCACCTCCCTGGGCAGCCCATTCCAGTAGCGAATGACTCTCTCAGTGAAGAACTTTCTCCTCACCTCCAGCCTAAACTTCCCCTGGCGCAGCTTGAGACTTTGTGACACAAAGTTCCTTTCTGAATGTTGCTTTTTATCTATTAATTTGTTTATTACTCTGGTGCAGCATTCTTAATGTGTATTTTATGAAACACTGGAGAAGTTCCCTTAAATAACTAGCAATAAGAATTGTTCATTTACTGTCTTGAATATGATTAAGCTGAATGTAGCTCCTCTAAACGCAGTGTCTTTATGCATGAAGGTTGACCTTCATTTAGAAACCTTTTCCTTGGGCCAGAAAACTGATATCAAAACTTGTGGATGGATTAGGACCTCTGATGGTATTAAAATAAGAAACAGCTGCTGCCCTAACCACATTATAACAGCTTTACTGCACTTTTTGATTACTATCAGCTAGAAAAAAACCAACAGTATTTTTGTTGACTTTAGAATGACAGCTTGCTGGAAGTAGAATGGAAAAGCTGTGTCTGATTATTAGCAGATATTAGCTGATGAGAGCTACTTAATTAAACAAACCAAAGACTTTATAATCAACTACACAAAGGCAGCTTTTGCCTTCAGAAGATATAGCTCTTGCCATCAGACACCAGAATGCTTGACTTCCTGCTTTAATATGCACTATAACAACCTAAGTTTCAACTAAATATAACAAAGTTCCTGTAGAAATCCTTGCTGTGGTTTATTCCAGGTGTGACCTGGTATCTATCATCTTGGCTTTATATTGTTTTACACACTAAAAAAAGCTACACTAAAAAAAGCTACACCAGCTAACACTGGTTCAGAGCAAAGGTATACTAGCCACAGTGTTCCAGGTCACATCTTGACTTCCTCAATGATCCACACACACTTGAGCCCAGGAATTTACCTCAACCTATTACAGGAGACACACAACTACAAATTGGAATATTAATCTAAATTTGTTCAATGTTTAGGGATATCTAAATCAGACCTACCCACAGTTGATCTTACAATACCCATTGTGCTAGAGAAAGGTGTAATTAAGAGAACAATTCTTTACTGACTTACAGATAAGACTGTGCAATTCCCTCTGGTTCCTAGAGCCTGTGTTTTCTCACGCCGCAACAGAAGGTCCTCATAAACCATGGCATGGATTTACCAACACCTTTGTTAAAATGTCTCATTACTCAAAACTCTCTATATTTTACTAGAGCTGATAAGAAAAGGGTATTTCTGTACAAAAACATTGGTCTTTTCCCAGGAAAGATTTCCCACCCACCCTGGTTTCTTGAGATAACACGTTCCCTCTAGACTGCAGAGTGGAACATGACCACAGAAAGCCAACCCTAGAAGAATTTTTCCATCGTTGCTCTTAAGGATAAAAGTACATTTCCAAATTTAAAAAGCAGACAGTAACTGCTGTCTCGTGTGTTCTGGAAAGAACATTAATCAGTTTATTTTTGTAATTTACAAACAACTAGTAAAGTTAAACGCTTTGAAGCTCTACTACAAACTTCAGCTGCAATGAATACAGGCCTACCTTTAACCCAGTTGGTCTTTTGCCAGGCACGTTCTCCCACTGAAACAAGGGCATTTGTGCTACCAAGCACCATCTGCACCGATGGGAAAATAAGTACTGTATGAATTGTTAGACAGCATTCATATTACAGACAGTGGCTTTTCAGATCCAGAAATACCTGTCTCTTTGTTCGGGGGTACTTTTTGGTTGGGTCAGTTTTTGGGTTTGGGTTTTGGTTTGGGTTTGTTGTTTGGTTTGGGATTTTTGGGTGGTTTTGGGTTTTGTTGTTGGTTTTGGTTGGGAGGGGTGGGATTTTTGTTTGTTTTTAAAGGTAAAAAACACACTCCACAAACAAAACCACTCCCATATTTTCAGGGCAGAAATTGAATACTGATTGAATTAAGGAATATTTGGAGCTTGGTAGTTGGAGGACAATTGTTGCTAGGTATGCTGCCTTCTTGTATGGGATGAAGTGGGCTTATGACTGTACTGTTACACCTACATAATCTCAGTATGCCTTTTGTGCTAATTCGAAGACTATCAAACGAAGTTTACACATTTTGCCAGAAAGACAGTAAAAATGCTGAAGCCTTTCAGTAACAGTCAGAACAACCTAAAAGGGAGGGACAGAAGGAATGCCTAAGCCAGAATGACTCTCTAGTTCCACTAGAAATTCTACAGATCCCCTCAGCAAAAACTAGGGTCAGACCCTAATACAAGCATAGATAAATGTGGTGCATTTAATACCCTCAGCACGTCACCTTGTTCACAGCAACAGCAGCAACCTCAAATGATCTCCATATATATGTATCACAATTCTGAATACGCAAACCATGTCAGTCAAAATCAATTAATTTTCTTCCCCTGAACCACAATGAACATTCAACAGATTCCCATGTCAATTCAAGGCTAACTACTGCCCTTTCTCCAGTAAAGCCTCAGCACCTTGCTGTTACCATCCCACAATCCTAAGGAGTTCCAGACACTCGTAATGTTTTGTGGACCTCACTCTGTGCTAATTCTGTATGGAGTAGAGTTATTTTTCTTTATAGTAGCCAGCAATGGGGCTATGTTTTGGATTTATGATCAAAACAGTGATGAGGAAGCAGGGATGTTTTTGTTCTGCCTCACACCATGCTGGCAGTGAGGAGGCTGGGGGAGCACAAGGGACAGAGTTGAGACAGCTAACTCCAGCTGACCAAAGGGATATTTCATGCCATGTAACATCATGCTCAGCATATAAAACTGGGTGCAGAAGGAAGAAAAAGGAGGGCATCTGAAATAATGACATTTGTTTTCCCAAGTAACTATTACACATAACAGAGGCCCCCTTTCCTGGAGATGGTTGAATATTTGCCTGCTAATGTGAAGAGATGAATGAATTCCTTGTTGTGCCTTGCTCAAACACACAGCTTTTGTGTTATCCATCAAACTTACTTTATCTCAATCCACAAGTTTCCTTACTTTTACATTTCAAATTCTTTCTCCCATCCCACTGTTGTGGGAGGAGAGGGGAAGCAGCTGAGTGGTTGCATAGGACTTATTTGCTAACTGGGATGACGGTGTCAGGTCATGATTAGACAGTACATATGAACTAGTATGTTCAACTTTGTGAAGTGACTGGTTGTGTTATCTGTGCTCCTCAGTGTAACTCACAACCAATCTGTGAGTAAATGACAGAAATGACAGCAATACAAAGGAACAGGTATGCCAGCATCCCATACCCTGTGTCATTATACAGTCAACTAACAAGGACCAACAGCTGTACCACAGACATTAAACTAAGGTAGGTTTAGGCAATCCAAGAGCTCTTTTAGGTTGTAGAAAGAACTTACATATACAATCATAGAGTAGTTTGGGTTGGAAGGGAATTTTAAAGGTCATCTAGTCCTACACCTCTATAATGATCAGGGACATATTTGACTAGAACAGATTGCTCAGAAGCCTGTCCAATTTGACCCAGAATGTGCCAGTGTTTCACTACCCTCATCAAAAACGTCTTACTTAAACTAAAAAAGGGTAGATGTAGACTAGATATAAAACCATCAAGCCTTGCACCATCATAATAATATGGTTCAAAAGGCTAGGATTATAGGACAAGAGGTGATCATTTGAAAATCAAGGAGAGTTATACTGGATGTTAGGAACAAGCTCTTCACCATGACAGTGGTGGAACAGTTTGCCCAGGGAGGTGGTTGAGGCTCCCGGGAGATAATCAAGGTCAGGTTTCACAATGCTCTGAGCAACCTGATCTAGTTGAGGATGTCCCTGCTCACTGCAGGGAGTTGGACCATATGACCTTTAGAGGTCACTTCCAACCAAACCATTTTACAATTCATGAAAGTGCATAGGTGTTTCCATTTGAAACACTGTAATGCAGTGGTATGGATCACAGAAAGTGTTTGAAACAGGTTACAGAATAAACACCACTTTTTTTTTTGTTGGGGTTTTTTTTTTCCATCCTGCACACTTCTCTAGGTAAGAACAGACTCCTAGTAGCCATATTTTGGTGCCTCTATAATCATACCAAAAGGTAATTCTTAGATGCCTGCAAACCACCACCCAGGGAACAGTATAAGATCCCCAGAGGGCAGCTGTGATTCATGAAGTGCTGAAGGACACTGCTTCTACAGCCTTTTTTTATAAGCTTGCTACATCTAATAAAGTAAAAATACATAGACAGCAAAAAAACACTTTGGTTTTTACAGAATGACAGGGAATGACGTTTATCGCATTTCCAAAGCAGAACAAAATGAAGTAGGTAGAGATTCCACAGCACAAGGCATAGTCTAGTTCAAGTGGCAGTTTCTGATAATGTCATCGCATCAACGGACAACCACCTTAAAAGGTAGAAAAACTGAAAGTAAAACAAAGCAACAGCAAGTGTACCAGGAAGGCAGAATGAAGCCTGCATTCCTTTCCAGCCTTGCAGCAGTGACTTCATCTCTGCTACTGTGACCTTCCGCTGAGTCCAGGCTTGAATACTAATATTAGACTGAAAATAAAGCATGCCACCCTCTAAATATAATGATGACTCAACACCTAGAGGCTTTGGTGATGTAATATGACCAAAGAGGTTCTGACTTCAAGATCTAGATTTTTAAAAGTGAAGTCAAAAGGAACAGATCTTCCCCTGCAGAAACAAAGCCTGCCTCCTAGAGCATCCTCTTGAATTAGCCTGTCACAAAATGGAACAAAGAAACATTTCACACATGGCAGCAGACACAAAAACTCTGCTCTGTTTAAAAGGAGCACTGAATAGACATTTCAACTACATTCTTCAGAGTTAAAGCATTAGGACAAAGTTTCTGTTCCAGAACTATCATATAAAAGTTCAAGACAACACAGCAGACCACTGAACAGTCCAGTGGCTTTTCCTGCACCTTCAACATAAAAATAGTAGCAGGAAGATGTGCATTGCTAAGAAAGTTAAGTGTGAAAGAAAAGACTTCCCAAGTAAGACTATAGAGTTCTCTTAAATGATCATCCATGGACAAAAATATTCCAGCACTCACTTGAGGTAACCTTAAATATTTTTCAAGGCCCAAGCTCAATACAAGTAAACAAAGTCAAAAGGAAGTTTAATGTAAGCTTTTGCAGTAAAAGTAAGTAATCATCCAATGTATGTAAATGGAAGTTATCGTGTGAAAGAATCCCTCATGCAAATAGTAACTATTTTCACAAAGAAGTTCTTTCATTAAGGTAGGACTGTCTTCTCCATTGGTTTGTTCCATTTCTTTTCATATCCCTTCCCCACTCCACCTCATGGTTCAGGAAATGCATTTTTAATCACTTTCATTTCCCAATCTTACATTCACATGCTGACATCCTTGTTAGAACTAGGATACACTTCAACATAGGACACACTTCAACTTATGTTCACAGAATCACAGACTGGGAGGTTGGAAGGGACCTTTATAGATCTTGTCCCACTTGCCCTGCTCAAGCAGAGACACACAAAGTCATCTGCCCAGGATCATGTCCAAAGAGCTTTTGGATATCCCCAGGCAGGGAGTCTGCAACACCTCCCTGTGTAACCTGCACCATTGCTAAGTCACTGGCAGTAAGGATGTTTCCTTATGTTTATACACAGCCTGCTGTGTTTCAGTGTGTGCCCACTGCCTCTAGTCCTGTCAATAAGTACCAGTGAAAAGAGCCTGGCTCAGTCCTCCTTGCACCCTCTCTTCATGCGTGCATACACACTGACAAGATACCCTTGAGCCTTCTTGCCTCCAGGCTGAACAATCCAAGCTCTTTCTTCATAAGAGAGATGCTCTAAGTCCCTCTAGAATCTTAGTGGCCCTTTGGTAGACTTTCTGCAATATGGGAAGGGTTGAGAACACTTGGTCACTGTATTTCTCTCATACAGAAGTAATAATTTAGTATCTCCTATTAATTTGAATTACAGTGGCAAGAGAGAGCATTTAATGGATTTCAGGTACCATTTCCTAAGCGACTCCACTATAACTAAAATGCTCAGAAACTGATTAATTATTCTTTATCTGAAATACAGCTATCAAGTTTAATAGGTGTTCCTTCTAATTTGAGTTAAAGTAGCAGAAATAAAGAAGAGCATGCAGCCACTAAACAGCTTGAAGAACCACATCCTTCCTCACGTAAGCATGTTCTAATAGTGACAGTTTTGTACAAGCATCTCCTGAGGCATTACAGCATCTGAAGAAAAGATCTTAAGAGACAAGGATACTTTACTTTGACAGTGTACTTACCAGTTCCAGCCTGAAGGAAATTACACAGTCATTTTACAGAAAGGATGGTTTTAGGAAACAGAGATATACACACAACAAGATCACCACAAAAAGGTTACTATCCAGAAAGCCCGAAGGCTTTGTGTAGCAATTAACTGTTAAAACACACACATACACCCTTAGGAGTAATCAGAGTCATGCCCTTTGTGGCTTGCCACCACAATCTGCTTTATCAGAACGATAAAAGGAGCAGCACCTCCCATTCAGTCACACCATCAGCCAAAAATAACAATCGCAGTTGTGCCATATCTTGCTCATTTAAGTAGTCCCCATCACTTTTTCCAAGAAGCACGTGGTAAATCCCAGGGTTTAAGAGTAATTTTATTTTTAACTTATTTTAGAATAAGACTTCCATAACAAAGTCAGTGCTGCATAATCCAAAAATAATAAAAAAAAAAAGTATTACTCTGTTCCTACCATTAACAGATATGTCAAAACTAATGCTCAGAAAACAACAGCCATAAGGACATAACTGAATGTGATCCCAGCTTTGCAATAGGCCTGTTGGATAATGCACTTATTCACGCCTTTGTTTTTTCTCAAAACCAAAAAAAGTATTTCTCAGTATTCAGTATTTCACATTAAAAGCACAATTTCATTTTCCATATGTAGAAGCAGGCATCTCATGATACAAATGGAAATAAAACCACTTCCCTTCAGCTGTAGCAAGCAGTTAGTGAACTGAAGCTGCAAAAATATCTTGTGTCAATCTTTAAATGCCTATATCATCAAGCCAGCTATCCAGGGTATTCTCCTGACCCAAGAGGAGATTTCTTTCCAAGAACACAGGTCTGAAGTATGGAATTTTTTCTAACCAGGTGTTCTGTTACTGTAGCAGAATCAGATACATGTAGCCAGTATTAATGTATATTCTTCTCTTAGGATCAGGCAGTCACTCCTGAGCAGCTTCCTTTCTGTCAGAATCTCACACTTGCCTTCAGATATCAGGGCCCACAACTCTTCAGACTCACTCTGTGTTCAGATCTTAGGGTACCAGCCAGAAGTCTCACTTGGCCTTACACAGCTTCTTTATTTGTAAGTGAATTGATCCTCAGCTGCAGGAATTCCTCATCTTCAGAAAATGAAGGTCCAAACTCAAGCTCCCTACAGAGTGCAGCAGTTTGACCTAGTTCCTAGCTTAAACACTGGTTGTAAAATGGAAAATTACTAAAAGGTAAATAATGCCAGGGATAGGCCACAAAATGGCAATGATAAGTTAATATAATTCCATTGGAACACTGAAAACTTTGTGTGTTGTAGCTTCTATCTCTCACTACTGCCTCTGCACTTGGCTGCTTGGCTTCGCTTCTGGGATATGGGCTGTGCTGCTTCTTCTGACCTTGGTGGGTTCTTTATCTTGACTCTCTCTAATAGAGAGGGCCCCCTGTGCTTTTGCTAATGTTGCATGCATATATACACACTCACTCTGTAATAGTTTATTGCTTTTGTTTCTACTGTCATATTTAGGGGGTTTTGTAAATACAATTTCATTCTCTGACCTTCCAAATCCTGATTTGCAGTGAATTTGCTCTCTAGGGTAGATCTACATAAAGTTATTGGGGGGATCCAATTCAACCCCTAACACAGATGCCAGCACAACTCTTGCCAGGGAATGCAGAATCCTTTCTAAGAAGTGCTTCACAGCCACATGCTCTGAGTGAAAGCATGTATCTATCACCGGGCACAGGAGGAACAGCAGCTTCTCCACAGTGCAGGTGTGAGGGCAGATAGGTGTTCCCCCAGGCCTGCTGCACAAGCACAGGTTGCAGTTTACCCTATGTCTGATACAAAGTAGATGAATGCCTTCAAATTAATAAAAAAATATTGAGGGCATTTTTTCTAAAACCTACCTGCAATGAGTATATTGCCTAGATATTTGTGTCTTAACTTGATGGTTCAGACTTAAGACGTTTCAGGTAATATAAATCTGTTACTGTAAATTCTTTACTAATGTTGCATGCCAGAGCCACTCAGAACTTTATGTCAGCAAGTTTGCAGATGACACCAAGCTGTGTGGCACAGTTGACTTGCTAGAGGGTAGGGATGCCATCCAGAGGGACCTGGACAGGCTGCAGAGGTGGGTCCAAGTCAACCTCATGAAATTCAATAAGGCCAAGTGTAAGGTCCTGCACCTGGGTAGGCACAATCCCAAGCACAAATACAGGCTGGGTGATGAATGGCTGGAGAGCAGCCCTGAGGAAAAGGACCTTGGAGTCTGGGGTGATGAAAAGCTCAACATGAGCCTGCAGTATGCACATGCAGCCCAGACAGCCAACCAAGTCCTGGACTGCATCAAGAGCAGTGTGGCCAGCAGGGCAAGGGAGGGGATTCTGCCCCTTTACTCTGCTCTTGTCAGACCCCACCTGGAGTACTGTGTGCAGGTCTGGAGCCCTCAGCACAGGATGGACATGGAAGTGTTGGAGTGGGTCCAGAGGAGGGTCACAAAGATGATCAGAGGGTTGGAGCAGCTCTCCTATGAGGACAGGTTGAGAGAATTGGGATTCTTCAGCCTGGAGAAGAGAAGGCTTCCAGGAGACCTGATAGTAGCCTTCCAGTATCTGAAGGGGGCCTACAGGAAGGCTGGGGAGGGACTATTTACAAGGTCTTGCAACAACAGGACAAGGGGCAATGGGTTTAAACTGGCAGAGGGGAGATTTAGACTGGATGAAGCTCTTCTTTGTAGAGTGGAAAATACAGTGAAACTACTGCAGATGAAACCATTACTGCAAAAGTTTTGGCATGCCACTATATAATCATATATTCAATTATATATTGATCCAATGTACGTTAGCAGCATTTAGTAATTGTGATCTTGTGATAACTTAACTTTTATCATAGTAACCTGACAAGATTTTATATTGAATTCATGTGTTAATATATGAATTAACACATGAATTAATAACAGCACCAGTTAATAAAAGAAAGGATTATGAGTGTTAATCATCTGGGGACACAAGTACATATTCTATGGGAATAATAAAAATTATAATCAGCTCCCCAGATTCTTGAACAAGAAATCTGAAGTTAACCCAATCTAGCTAAACACAGACTTAAAAGAGTAACTAGTTACCTGCCAACAGAGTTGTTCAGTCCACGTCATTGACCGATAGCTGACAGAGATGCACATGGAACAGGATAGCCAGCTCCACAATCCAGTTGCTATTCTTAAGACACATCCTTAAGTCCTGCAAGTCTTTGGGGATTGCTATCCCACATACTTATATAATCATCCATTCCATTTTCTAACTAAGCCATCAGCTAAATCCTAGCATACAGTTCTCAAAAAGGGAATGCTTGGGAGCAAGTACAGACAGAATCTCTACAGGATGAAGAGAGATTCTCTACTTCTAAGTAAGCTTCTGTTTTCTTCCTTTCAAAACCGGCTTTCAGAGTCCAACTTCAGTGAAGTTCATTGCCAGTGTTGATAAATGGACTCAAAGGTCTTTTCCAATCTAAATGATTCTATGAGACTGAGAAAATACAAGAAAGGCAGTCTTCCATCACAGTAGCACATGATCAGTAAGTGGGAGAAACTGTCATGCTTTAACTTTTGCACCCCCATCATGACTGCAACTACGGTTGCTATGAAAACATCTACCTGCAATTCAATGTTCTGCAAATAGGAACAAAAGAAAAACATTTTCATTCACCGCAGTTGACAAAAAAAAAAGCTTTTAAGATCTTGAAATAAACAGCATAGTGGTTTTGTCACCTAAGAAAGAAGTCGTATCTGTGATAAATTTCTTTGCACAAAGCAGATTAAACTGTTTCACTGAAACAGTAATAAACACAAACATAAGGTATCTGTTTCTCTTACATTTAAAATACAGAAACTGACACCATACCTTACTGTCCTCATCTTCAAACACAGACTGGTGAACATTACAAGCAAAGAGAGAATTTGGGAGATCGTTGAAGTCAATTATTTCATGAAAATCTTCCTCTGCAAAACACCTCTTCAAATCGTTGTCTCCTCTTAGGGAGTAGAGTAATAACTGTCCCCCGACCTCTGAGATGCAGCCGTAGTGACCAAGGCCTCGCATTCCAAAGAAGTAGGAGTCTCCCCTCATACCTGAACGCACAGAGAAGAGACACAGTTACACTACACCTGAAAAAACATCACATACACAAGGTAACCCAGAAATTCTTAGTTTGGGGGCTACACATGGAAAGTGTATTTCACACTACTTAAAAGGCAATAATCTCTGAAACCAAGATTAGTTTCAGCAAGATTCAGAGACTCTGCCTTAGTTCCATTTATTAGCAGAGAAAAAGACCTAGCCATATCAGCATAACCTGCTGAACACAACCAGAAGCAGGGCATTATTTAAGTAGCTCTTGCCCTAAAACTCAAATATAACATTTCCTTTAAGACAGTTACTAGAGAAGCACACTGGTGCTTCTGAGCCTAGAGGTGGTTTAGAGGGGAAAAAAAAAAAAGAAGTGCAATGCACTGGGTAAGAAAATGAGAATTACTTTGAAAATTATACCAGGCACAAAAGGGAAAAAAAAAAAAAAAAAGATAGGACCCTGTTGGGAAGCAGCATGAACACAATCACTGAAAACCAGTACAAAGATACATCACTATTACAAAAGAATGAAGTCAGTTTTCCTGCAGTTTAAGGATAGAATGTACTCTGGTTTCCCACCCCCGTCAGCAATTTCTTTGCATCTTAATCATATTAGAAAATAAAAATGCTAAAGAATGAATTGAAGGAAAATTCTGCTGACTTCTGGAGATTTTTACCCCAAAATTCAGACTAAAAGATAATTTTGAGAGACACAGAAGTAACAAGTACCAAAGAAGTAACAAATATCAAACAGTAGCCCTGCTATTGATACCAGAACAAACTTCCAACCAGCCAAGGGGAGTAAGTAAAGGTCCAACTAATTATAAATTCAGGTGCTTACCAGTCCTTAGAACAGGTACTTTAGGCATCAGCCTATAAGCTCTACGGAGCTTCAGTAAGCTAAATGGATGCTATACAGAGGAGTAATTAGTTGCCCCTTTTTTTTTTTTTTTAATAGCAATAAGCAATCATTGGCTGCTTTTTCTCCTCGTAACATAAGGAGCTAGAGAGTTACATAAACAGTGTGCTCATCTGTTTCAGATTTGCCCTTGCTTTATTGCACACTTGCTATTCTCTATAAATAGTTGCAAATATTAGTCCAAATACACTATTTAGAACTAGTGTCCAAAATTAAACCCTATGGGCTCATTACACTTAATCTCAGTAAAGCAAAGCTGAATTACAGAGCTAATTTGCCATGTCTGTGCCTTACATGTAACCACAATCCTGCTGCTGCTCTGAAATGACATTTGGCTGATGACAGATTACATTGCTCCATAACCTTATGTTACTGAAATGTCAGTAATTATTATTGCTCAAGTCTGAGTTAACAACAGAAGTCCACAAAACCATGCGAAAAGTCATGTTCAAGTGTCAGTTTGGAGTGCTGAGTCCATGCTTACCACACTCTGAAATTAGTGGTGGAGACATTTATTAGCCAGTATCACTCAGAACAATGAAGGTCATCTAGTATGAGCCACAAGGTGAGGGCAAGACAATTCAGGAACTTGTCCAGGGACAAATGTTGTACAGCAATACCACTTATACTGCATATAATGCATGTGCAAGGAGGTAGAACATCACAGGATCTTGGTTGTCCTCCTTTTCCAGGTACTAAAATAAGTTACACAGCTAAAAACAGAATAGTTTCCTATTCCTGCATTCTATGCATGCCATTTAGGAGGAAGTGGTTTCAAACACACAAGGATTCAATGTTGTAAAGAAGCAGGTATAGTAGGAAAGCCTCAGGCCATTGAACTCTTTTCATTGTGTCAACCTGAGAACAGGCTTTTAGACTATCAAACACACACTAGGATTTTCAACAGCTCAGCCTGATATTAACATAAGTATCTCAAACTAATAGCAGTTTAATAATTTCATTCTAATGGTGGGGGGAAAAATAAGCCTGAAAGAATAACAGAGGATGTGGCTACATCTTCAACAGTACACACTGGGGTAGGAGGAACTCAATATTACAGTAATATTGCTCATGGTCTTCGAACCAAGTCACTCACACCCAGTATTACCTCAAATTTTAGTGTAAACATACCCAGGTAAGTACTAAAAAGAAATCCTCACAGCAGCTGGGGAAAAAACTTAAATTCAGACTGTATCACCACTCTGGCAGAAGATATTAATAGATCATCTACTCCAGAAACAATCATCTCTGTATTTGTCATCATGTCAAGTCTATGTCAGAATGAGATTTGATGCTTTTAGGTTTATGAAAATAAAACTTCAAGCTCTGCATGTTACAAAAATTCAATTTATATGACAGAGGAATCTTTTGCCAGTGGCGAATGAAGTGCTTCATTCACAACAGGCAAACGACTTGCAGTCAGTGAAGATACTGACTTTTTTGGTTACAATGGGTAAAACCCTTTTTCTCCCACCAGCATTAAGCTGGAAGGGACGTTTCAAAGCCAACTCTGCACAACAGACTAAAGAGGACAAAGACGAAAAGTTGATACCCAAAAGTTGGAGGAATTTGGATTATGAATTAATACTCAAGAAGCATTCTAGTGAGAAGGGATATTAACTGAAACTTGTAGAGAAGCTTAAGAATGTCCTAGGATGTAACAAAATAGGAATCTGTTGGCTAAATGGAACTTAGAGCCAATATAGGACTCTGATTTGTTTTCCATACACATCTTTATTTACATTGGCTGGCTTCTTAAGCTGTACTTTTTAGTCTGATGAACAAGCTTCACTCTCACTGCACAATATGACAGCAACATTAAAGATAACTTCATTGCAGCTAACAAATGTCATGCACTCTGTGCTTCAATACATAACAAAGCTATTAAGAGTGTGCTGAGAAGAATCTCCATACAAATCAACACAAGTCAGAAATGTCTGTTTTCTTTACTGAACTGTTGGCAGGGGTTGTTATGGGAGTTTGTTTTAGTTTCATTTTTTGCTTGTTTTTTTCTCCCAAGAGAGGTATATAACAAGGTAACAAATAGGAAAAGAAACTTTTAAATTAAGAATCAAGCAAAACCACTGTGAAAACTAACAAGAGAGCAGGATTTTAAGGTAAAATCATGACGTTCATGTTTTTGTCATCTTGGACAGCAATAAGGAAGACAGCATATGCTATCTATGATATATAGGCTTCAACATTCCAGCTGAGATTAAAAATAAAGATTCTTTCATTACATGGCAGTAATTTCACTTTGCCAGAGTTCTTTAACAAGAAAAGTTTGTTCCTTTTTTAACCAATTCTTGAGATAGATTTGCTCAATGGGACTTGGGTATTGGCCAAGTCACTGTATGGCATGCCATCTGACCTCTCTTTCAAGACCTGTAGGTGGAGGTGTACACATGTACATGCCTCTTTCACACTTAAGATACACCTGGAATTCTGATTAGCGCTCCTTCTATTAGGAAGTCAACTTACAATACCCCTGATTGTTAAATCCTCTGCCCACGATTCATATTGAACAGTTTCATAAAATTTTACTTTACTATACAAGGGCCATGTACTGCACAGTATTAAGCACAGCATGACAATTAAAATAGAAGTCTCGCTAATATGAGACACATGCTCCCCAAGAGGAAAAAAAACAAACCAACACCTGCCTGTTAGCCTGAGCTCAATAATAAAAGGGAACAAACTTACTTGAATCAACGGTTTCTTAGCACACTCCAAACCCTTGGGCTACAAGTGCAGACTGACTGGGCAAGTTAGCACTTCTGCCAAGAGATGCAACATAATCTGTTACACACCTTAGGCTTCTCGCTTCCCTACACCAAGACTGGTCCACACTACCTTTTGTAACGGAGAAAGCATCTCCTGATCTCATCTACAGTACAACTGCCCAAAGGGACTCAGTCAAGACAATGCCAGGCCTGCAAAGAAAAAAGTCAGGTTGGGTTCGGTTTAACTCCATTAAGTAAATGAACCAATTCACTTCATGGGTGCATAAATATTCATAGCAACCAGAAAAAAAAAAACAGAAACAAACAAACAACTCAATACCATAAACAAAAAAGAGAGAGTCAAGTTTGGGAACAACCAGGGTAGCAAAGGTTAGGATTGTACTTAGGATTGCAACTAACAAAGCATTTAGGAATCTATCATGCGAGTTCTCACAGCTCTGTGTGAACTTCGTAAGAAGTTAACACATCAAAAGTTATATTCAGCCAGTCATGGGCTGGAAATCTTCCCATTTACTGCATTATAAAGTCACATATTTATATATAAATCAAATCATAACCACACATCCTTTATTTGATAGACATAATATCTTAAGGTTCAGGTGTTTTGTTGTTGGCAGTATTTTGTGGTTTCTTTGGATTTTCTGACAAAAAACATTCTCTTTCCAATTATTTTATAACTTAGAACAAAAGAATTTACATTTCAAATCCCTCAAAACTATTATATATATATAGTATAATCCATGAACTGGATTGCCATAAAAAATAAACTCAAAAGTCATCTGTTATACCACTATAATACAATCACTCAATCACATTCCTATTTATATTTAAGCTCTTTTACACAGATTCTGACAAGAGTTAATTCCCCCCCCTTCCATAGTCTCTTATATTATCAAAGAAATCCACGGAAGTGCAAACTGTACTCATTCTACAACGTGATGTTCAAAATGAGCTGTGTTCTTGTTTCTCTCTTCCCAAATGAAGATTGTTTTCAAATACTTTAGAAATTGTCATACAGACTTTCAAAAGAAGTGGTAAAGCATTAAAAAAAAAAAAAAAAAAAACAAACAAAAAACCATACAATAACGCTGAGGTACCATCCAGCACCAATATTGATGTAAAGTTCTTAGCCGGGATCACGCTAATGAACTCCATAGCAGTACTGTTCCCTTCAGAAGGCTGAGGTACTGAGTCCTAAACAAACCTCAGCCTAAGCCAATGCAGCCTCCAGATAATGCAAATTGTTTATCACATCCATTTATCCCCTTTAAAGTTAGAATCACAGAATCCTTTTCATTGGAAAAGGTCTTTAAGATGAAGTCCAACCATTATGTAACTCAACCAAGTCTCATATTAAACCATGTCCCTTAGCATCACATCTCTGCACCTCCAAGGATGGGGATTCAACCACCTCCCAGGGGAAACTACTGCAATGGTAGAGTACCCTTTCACTGAATAAAGTTCTTTTGTACTTAAATCTCAGCCTCCCCTGATGCACCTTGTAGCCATTTCCTGTACTCCAAATCACCCATATGTGTTCCTCTGCTAGGGTTTTTGACCCTACATTTTCAAATCACACAACATATTACACAGAATAAAGTACACCAAGAGTACAGCACTATTAAACTTTGGAAAACCACAGCAGCCACTAACCCTCTAGGCCCTAAGTGGAATCTTCATGTCACTTCTTTTGTACAACTTACACTGAAAAAAGTTATTTTAAATTCTTCCTCCCGTGGTCAAAGGGTGCAGAGCTTGTAATTTATGATAATTCAAAAGATGAAGCAAACACTTTTCCCACTGGAGCAGATCAGGTGGTGTTAATGTCCAACCCTGTAGATACTGCAACCAAAAGCTCTCTAAAAATTCTGGGTGAGTGTTAATGAATCACTGTTGTCTCACTGTTTTTAGAGATAGAATCATAGAATGGTAAGGTTGGAAGGGACCTCAAGGATCATCCACTTCCAACCCCTGACATGGCAGGGACACCTCCCACTAGTACAGGTCACTCAAGGCCTCATCCAACCTAGCCTTGAACACATCCAGGGAGGGAGCAGCCACAACCTCCTTGGGCAACCTGTTCCAGCGTCTCACCACCCTCACTGTAAAAGAACTTCTTCCTGACACCTAGTCTAAATCTTCCCTCTGCCAGTTTAAACCCATTGCCCCTTGTCCTGTTATTACAAGGCCTTGCAAATAGTCCCTCCCCAAACTTCCTGTAGGCCACCTTCAAATACTGGAAGGCTACTATAAGGTCGCCTTGAAGCCTTCTCTTCTCCAGGCTGAAGAGCCCCAACTCTTGTAGCCTGTCCTCATAGGAGAGCTGCTCCAGTCCTTTGATCATCTTAGTGGCCTTCCTCTGCACCTGCTTCAACAGAGGGTAAACTCCTAATTAAAATTAACAGAGGCCAGCAGAAAGTTATACTCACTGACAAACAACAGTAACTTACTGTGGTTTGCTTGAACAATTATCAGAAAAGTATTGCTTTCTTATAGTGAGAAGTGGAGAGGGCAAATATGTACATCTCGTAATGCAGTTAGACCCCTACAGAACTTCAGCTGAAATTTTGCTGATAAATACAACTTCAGCACTTGGGGTGTCTGAATGGACCAGTGCCTTATATTCCACCAAGTATGTACAGCTTTATGCACTGCTTTTATGAAACTAACAAGGCATTTCCTTGGTAAGCATTTCCCTATCATAAGGGTTTTTTAAAAAATCCCTGAGGAACATCAAGAAGCAGGCACACATCTCTTGAAATCGCTAGAAAGCTTTACTTCTTTTTTAAACACTGCTTACCATGACAAACAACATGACTAGAAATAGAATAAAGCAAACAAAATGTCACAAATAGAAACTTCAAGTATAATCACTACAAACTAAAAGTACTACTGAGCCCTGAGTGCAAACCTGGAAACCATGACCTACAAGAAA
>VWZE01022728.1:16094-184474 GCA_013396675.1 Eubucco bourcierii | reverse complement strand
CAAGGCCAGATTGGATGAGGCCTTGAGTGAGCTGTACTAGTGGGAGGTGTCCCTGCCTATGGCAGGGGGTTGGAACTAGATGATCCTTGAGGTCCCTTCCAACCTTACCGTTCTATGATTCTATGATTCTATCTATTGCCTTCCTGTTTCTTCTCAGCTACCATCCCTACAAAATGAAAGCACCGCTGTGGGAATGGGCGATGTTGTGTATATCTGCTACTAAAGCCACCAGTGTCTTGCGTTGTGAAGTAGAGGAATGCCAAACTGCCGAGGTAGGATGTTCCAAACGCAAGAGATTCCCAAAACAAGAAGAATATGGAACTGTTAAGAGCTGGTCCAGAGGAGGACCATGAAGATGGTCAAAGGGCTAGAGTGTCTCTCCTGTGAAGACAGGCTGAGAGAGTTAAGATTGTTCAGCCTGCAGAAGAGAGGGTTCTGGGGAGACCCTTATAGCGACCTTTCAGTATTTGAAGAGGGCCTACAGAATAGCTGGAGATGGACTTATTACAAAGGCATGTAGTGGCAGGACAAGGGGTAATGGCTTCAAAGTGGAAGAATCTAGACTGAGATTAGGCATTAAGAAGAAAATCTTCATTGTGAGGTTGGTGAGGCACTGAAACAAGTTGGACAGAGGAGCTATTGAGGCTCCTAGCCTAGAAATATTCAAAACCAGGCTGGACCCCACTTTGAGTAGCCTGTTCTGACAGGAAGTGTCCCTGCCTATGGCAGGAGGTTGGAATTAGATGATCTTTAAAATCCCTTTCAACACAAAGCATTCTATGATTCTGTGTTGTTGAGGAAACTGATTTCCTTGTTTCTGTAAAAAGTTGTCTTTTCCTCTTGATACCCTTTTCCCAGTGATTCCCCTGCAGAGTCTTAGACTGTTTATTTCATAATTGCATCCATTGAGGTCAAGGCCTGTGTGAGCTACCATGCAAATTCAAAAGCAGTCCTGGAGGTAGCATCACAATTCCACAGCAGGACTGATACAGTCATCTCAAATTCCTCAAGAATAAACTGTAGTTTGCTGCTATGTGTTGACAAGTAGAATCTCTTGGTACCTAGGTTTTACCCAATCAAAATACAGGAAGCTAAAATATTTGGCTTGTCAAAATGATCATAAAGTTTTAGAGGGAATGACAAAGATGCCATACAAATCCAGGAAATGACTACCACAGTTTAACCAGAACATAAGTTCAGTCTCTAAACATCTTACCTATCTGATGTCCTGATTTCTATCCTATTAAGAATTAAATTCTCCAGGAAGGAAACTTCAAGTATTTGAGGAAGTCCTAAGCATCATCATGGTATTTAGTAATTCTTATCACCTCTCCTGCTACTTCTTAGATTTGTGATGAGAATTATTAGAAGTGACTTGCCCAATGTGACCCAAATGGAAATAAAAAAAAAATGCAATGAGCCATAGCTATGTAACCTCAAGCCAAATGCTTCAAACTCATGTACCTAAATATAGACACCTAAATAAATGGCCTGGTTTTGAGAAGCACTGAGCAACTCTTCGAGTTGTAGGCGCTCTGAAAAATCAAGATGCTTTTTTAGATAATACAGACTGAGCTTCTGAATATATTATTTAATCTGCTTCAGAATGTAAACAACTAAGAAAAAAATGCTATTTTTACATGGGCTTATTAGAAGGCCACAGAGTGTAATCAACTGCAAGACACAATTTACTTGTGTAAAGCGAATAGTGTGGTAATTATTGTTTATTAATTGCCAAGAAGTAGAACTTAGAACCCCCTAAGTTCTGAAGCAGCGCTAGACAGGTTTGATGGAGAAATACAGAGTTCTTTGTCTTTTATTAATGTCTATCCATAATTATAGAGATTGACACAGAAAGACTTTCAAAAACATCAGATTAAGGAGTTTTGCTATATTGAGAGATCACAAAAAATGATAACTTTCGTTCCCTTAATGCGTGACCCACAGTCTTAAGGCTTTTTATGTTGTTTTTTTTTTCCTTTCTGAAATATTCATTCATTATTCTGACATTTTTAGGTGACTGTTGAAGGCATAATTTGAATATCGTTGTCAGCAGAGGATTGTGAATGATGAGTTATTAGTCACCACATGACACTACCATATACATTCAGTTAACAGCAAATAAGCACCTCAAGTAGGTAACGACTGAGGCTCTTATTTTTGTGCCTGAATTGTACGTGGAAGTAAAGACTTGTACAGACCTTTTCAACACTTTCACTAAGACAAGCTTTGTTTGGACACATTACTTTAGTGTATGCCTATATGTATATAATTATTTTTTATATATTATGGCATAGATCTTCTAGAAATTCATCAGTGATTGACAGTTGGCCCCTAGATGGTGCCAGTGCCTATGTACTAACCAGCCTTTGTGCAAAGTGACCATATGAGATGGCTAAATTTAAATGATCTTCATGATATTCTTGGGCAGTCATAGCTTCCATCACATGAGTCATTGCGACAGAGCAACTCCAAAGAGTGTCTCCCAAAAGACCATCCAGACATTATGCCCTATCAAGGCACTCATCTGCCAATCTGAGCCTTGTAATGTTGCACTCCAGCAGTAAGATTTTCAGGTATTTAGCAGCCTTTATATCTGAAAATCCTGAAGGAAAGAGCAAGATGGGCTTACAGCTGCGCAGGCAAGTGGGAAAAAGGGAGGGCACTATTGATGTTCCTGGTGAAGATAGAACAGTAGAGGGGAGCTAGAGAAGAAGATGGGAACAATAGAGGGGAGAAGAGAAGAAACAGGGCCTCTGATCTAGATTCTGCTGGAATGTCTCTGTGTGGAGACATAAATGTAACTTGTCATGTGCAGATCAGTGCTGGCAGGTGTGGTGGCTCAAGGCAGATGCTTTAGTGATTGCAGCTTTTGCTATGTCCTGCCACTTGGATTTGTGCTGGCTTGTGGGTATGTAGAGAACTCATTACCCAATTTGTTCCTACAAACCCATGTGCCTACATGTGCAAACTGGGCATGTCCACAAAATCTCTGATCCAGGCTGCAAGGCCAGAGACACTGATTCATGCCTAAAGGACAGAAGCTAACCATCTCCTGCCGATTTGAGTCTTTTTGTTAAAGGAACAACAAGATCATTGTAATGAGACTGGCTTTGAACAAAGTGGTGTTTGATTTCAGTCCATGGTAAGCAAAGACCAGTTGCCAGTTTTACAGATACTGAAACACTCTTTGGTTTATTTTTTCAGAAAAAAGGAACTTCAAGCCTCAGTTTTCATGCCTGAAAACACCCTTGTAATCATCTCTTTTTATCTGTGTATTATTCCAGTTCTATAAACAAGCTTAAAATAGTAATTGATAATGTCAGGATTTGGACAGGATAAGAATGTTAAAGGCAATACCTTCAGCTGTAATGAATTACTCATAGAATCATAGAATGGTAAGGTTGGAAGGGACCTCAAGGATCATCTAGTTCCAACCCCCTGCTATAGGCAGGGATACCTTCCACTAGTACAGGTCACTCAAGGCCTCGTCCAACCTGGCCTTGAACACCTCCAGGGAGGACGCAGCCACAACATCCCTGGGCAACCTGTTCCAGTGCCTCACCACCCTCACTGTAAAGAACTTCCTCCTAACATCTAGTCTAAATCTCCCCTCTGCCAGCTTAAACCCATTGCCCCTTGTTCTGTCTTTGCAAGACCTTGTAAATAATCCCTCCCCACTTACATCTGCTCCCTACTCAAGGAGCAGAACTCTCAAAGTAAATTGCAGTGCTCATCTATTCATTTATAACCTGGGAACCATTGCACGATTCTGGAATGGCTTTTTTTTTGTACCATGCAAACGGAAGGACACACTTAATGCTTTTCTGAGCAATGATGCTTTTCAGAATTAAGGCCAGAGACATGAAATTGCCTCTGGATCTCTCTCAGCAGTAACAAGGATCAACACTATGAACCCACTAAAACTTTTGTGTTTGATTCAAAAGGCTTAAGTCTAATTATGATTGAGACTTTTGACATGAGTTAGATAATAGTTGAACTTTGAAGATCTTGAAGGTATTTTCCAACCGTAATGATTCTTTGGAGTGGCAGAGCCTTATCTTCAACTTGGTGCAAGACCCCATATCTAGAGGACTCTGGAAATGCAGTGCTGAAGAATTACAGCCATAGAGCTACACTTGACTCTTATTTGGGTCAGATGTTCACAGAAAATACTGGTAATTGTTTCTGAGCAAGGATCAAGGGAAAAGTGAATGCCAAATTTCATTATTCCCTAAATACTTTGCAAAGAACGTGATCCCCCTTAGCTCTAGACTTTTCTGGCCAGCTGTGGCTCGCTAATCTAATGTCTTGCCTTGTGTGGAGTATTACACTCTCAGAAAAGATGTTTTCTGCCTTTGCAGACTACCTAACATTTGTTTTATGAAGTGGAATGCCTGTACAGATAATTTAGGTCCTCAGTCTTTCCTGATTTATGTTTTGCAGATTCCTGAAAAGTTATCAGGTTGCCTTTCTCTCTTCTCTCAATCCTAGGGATGAATACATACCAGACTCAAAGCTTCTATTTCAGGGGGGAAAAAACAAAACAAAAAACAAACCAAAACAACCCAACAAAACAAAACAAACAAAAAAAACCCACCCGAAACCCAAAAAACAACCCAAAAATAAAAAAAAAAAACAAACCACAAAAACAAAAAAAAAAAACCACCCCCAAACAAATAAAAAACAACCCCAAACACAAAAAAACCCCCAAAAAACAACCCCAAAAAAGCCTCTATTTACAAGACTGTTCATATAGAAATGTCATTTCAGGCTTTGGTAAAACAATTCCATTTCCTGGTCTACATTTTTATCTCACTTCAGGTGGGAATCAGTTAATTTTGACTTGAGTCCACTGCAAAAAGGTACAGCGAGCTCCCAAGACACTGGTTACAGTGCTGTCAATGAGATGTAATGTCTCCAGCATGGAAGTTCTTATTTTCTTAACCATTTTCTTAGAAATCCATGTTATTCATTTCAGGCAGAGTATTCCACTGGAGCTCAGGGCAGCTGTTTGCTCATTTGCCATGACTTCTTCCTGACTTGTCTTTGTCAAAGCTGCAAAGATTTAACAGCAATAGGTGCACTGTACTTGTACATGAAGCTCCTTTGATGTTTGTTACTCCATTACCCTGCTTGGCACTTGGGAAAGATGAAATATCAAATTTGTACTGCAGTAAAAGCAGTGCTTGAGTGAAAAAAACTGATAGAGTTAATGAAAGAGTATATAGATGGAGTTCCTATATCACAGGGAGCTGCTAGACAACCTTCTAAGCAGTGTCTGGTTTTATGAAAGGATATTGTAGTTTTACTCAACAAGAAACCAGTCTTTATCTGATAAAAGCATGAAAAACAAAGTATTTCCCCAGAGTCATCAGCATTTTAAAAAGTGAGAACTAAGAGATTTAAATTACAACTTCTGAATATTTTGAGTGTAACTCTACAAGTAATCTAATTTACCAGTAACAGAATTGTAGAATTGTTTTGGCTGAAATAAACCTTGAAGAGTATTGACTCCAACCATTATCTAACTCTACCAAGTCTGATGCTAAACCATATCCCTGGGGAGCACATCCATGAGTCTTTTAAATACCTTCAGGGATGGTGATTCAACCACCTCCCCGGGGAACCCATTCCAGTGTTTGATAACACTTTCAGTGAAGATGTTTATTGTAATGTCCAATCTAAACCTTTCCTGGTGCAACTTGAGGCCATTTCCTCTCGTCATTTGTCATTAGGGAAAAAAAATCAACACCCAGGTCTCTATAACCTCCTTTAAGGGAGTTGTAGAGACCAATAAGGTCTGCTTTCAGCCTTCTTTTCTCCAGACTAAACAAACCCAGCTCCCTCAGCTGCTCCTCCTAAGATCTGTTCTCCAGGAACAAAACAGGCCAATTCCATTTCAGGAAGGCACTTATGCAAAGTCTTTCAGACATCTATCACTAACAGTTAGCGAGGCTTGAGTTCTCTGATGAGTGTGAGAAACACTGAAAACTTTTAATCCATACAGACTTGGCAGCAGTAAGCAATTATTATTATTACCCAAATTTCTAGATGAGGAAACTGAGTCACCCAAGGATGAAGTGATTCACTCAATGAGCACAGTGAGCCAATAGGAGAGCTGGGAATAGAGTGCAGAATTTCCTGTGCTATCTATTGGAGTCCTCAGATAATATCATTTTATAAATGCTCTCTCTTTGTAAAGTGTTCAGTGCTATAATTATCTTCCCAGGACTCTCATGGAAACAAGATATTTATAACTCCATTAAGCCTTTCCTAGTAATTTTATGATCAAAGTGAAAAAAACTAATAGTGCTGTGCCAGTCCATCCCATGTCCAATGTCATTCAGAGTGGCCACACGATGGAAGCTTCTCCTTGGTTGTCTCAACTAAACACTTGTTGTCTTTTGAATGCCTTTCTTGTGTCTAATTCCCCTTCTCCTGCATACCAGCAGAGAGGAAGTATTTTTTGCCATGTGATAAGCCACACATTTAGAATGTACCAAATAACTGGGAAAGGTGGTGGCTGCCAACAAAGCCTCCTGGTTTATGCTATAAATGGGACCTTTTGAAATACAGTATTTTTCCTAAAAGCCCTTAGCATTTGCTAGTTTCACCTAAAATGAGCAAAGCTATCTCAGTATTTCCGCTGACCCTTCTAGGTCATTACAATGGCAACACAGAGGCCAAGGCTGGCTGTAAACCACCGGTCAGTAACTCAGGCATTTGGACCCTGGTTCACCAAAGTACTTAAGCTGTGCTTAAAGTGAAATCCATTCTTATTCTGCAAATCCATTTTAAGTGTTTGCTTAAAGCAAAACACATGCTTAAGTCGAGTTTTGCTTGGCACAGTGCTTAGGCACAGCACAGAGCTAGGACTTTATTTTCAGGAGTTTTGCAGCTAAGCTAAAACTTTGGGTTTCTGTGGCAATCAGTGGCACAGAAAAGACAGAATACCAGAGGCAGAGAAAGAAACCACTTGAAATACTTGACTGCTAAGTGCATATGAGAGGGACCTTCAGTGGGGTTTATTAGAGGGAAGACACAAAAGAAGTCATGATTATCCTGGGAGGTGGCCACTGATGGGAGAGGTTATCTTCACCGTGCTGACTGGAGAAGAAGCACTTGCAGTAGGTCAACAATTTTCATTCAATGTTTTGATGCATTTTCTGTCAAATATTATATTTCCACTGGAAATTTATGATTTCAGGGAAAATATTTATATTTTCTTCAAAGTATCAAAAAGGGTTTGGCTGCAATGTATTAGTTTCCCTGAAACTACTCTTTAATATACAATAAAATAATAATAAACAATTTTAAAGGAAATGTGCTTATTTCTCAGAACTCCAGATTTCCTCTCTCTTGCCAAGAAAACTTCTACCATTTTGTTACTGGCTTAAATGTGAGAGTTACCTATCCCAATATAAATGAATGCCAGTGCATAGTCTAGGCCAGCCCAAAACTGTGGTGTTTGGAATCACTGAATCATTTGGATTGGAAGAGGTTTTTGAGATCAAGTCCACTTAGTGGTTACCACTGAATCATAGAATGGTAAGGTTGGAAGAGACCTCAAAGATCATCTAGTTCCAACTGAGCCACGTCCCTCAGCAGAACATCTACACATCTTTTAAACACCTCCAGGGGCAGTGGCTCCACTGCTTTCCTGGCTAGCCTGTTGCAGTGCTTGACAACCCTTTCCATGAATTTTTTTTCTAATATCCAACCTAAACCTCCCCTTGTGCAAGCTGAGGCTATGTCTTCTTGTCCTGTTGCTTTTCAAGGGAGTTTTGCTCAGACAGATCTTTCTTATGACATGTGCAGAGGAACAGTTGCATTTTCTGAGATGATTTTGGAGGGATGTCTTGCTGCATTTTCTTTAACATCCATACGTCATACATAAGGTACAAAGACAGGTCAAAATACCTTTTTTATTTTCCTTTCCTTCTCTATGGGCTTAAAAATCTGCTTCATACACCTCTGTGGTAGTGATATGAATAAAACCTCATTCCGACTCCTGCTACTAATATATAGAAAAGCTTTCTAATGGTGGGGAGAGTCAGGTTAAAGGAAAAAAAACCCACGGAAATGCAGTGCTGCTGTATTTAGAAGCAGACTGGACAAACACTTGTAAATAGTTTAGATACTGTTAATCCACTCCTGAGAAGGGTATCGTGATGACCTTTCAATACCCATTTAAGCCTGTCCTGGTGGGAAAATGCTGTCTTTCCCTCCCCCCAGCAGCTTCAGAATTATTTCAGCTTAGAAGACCCCATTTAGTTCTCTTACATGAACACCACATTGCTTTACTAATCTGCTTCCCTGGGTTTGTTGTTTGTTTTTTTTCTTCCTAGGAAAGTACAGCAAGTGCATGGACTACAGGGCAGTCACACAGCGATAGGATCCTAGTCAAACCTGCTTTTCTTTGACTGCTTGCTTGGTGTCTCTCTGGCTGTCAAGAACAGGTAGTTCTTTCCTGCTAAACACCTACACTTCAATAAAAATATGTAATGCCTTTCAAGACAAATATTTTAGTGACCCATTATAGCTTACTAAGGAGCTGTCAAATCTGGTAGCCCAAAAGAGGCGAGGTTGCTGCAGCTCCAGGGTTAGGGTTAGGGTTAGGGTTCTCTGGCAGATGAGGTCTGTGAGCATAAAATTTATGTACACATACACCCGGACAATACAGATCCCTGCGGTAGCTGAACCTCACTCTTCCCATTTGCCTCCTGTCCAGAGACACACACACACAAACATGTTTCATTCACCCCCCAGACTCCACAGGCTCTGCAGTATCTAGCCTGAATTCCCTCTTTTCTCCTGTACCAGCTCCTTCAGGTGCCTCACCCTGGGAGACACACAGTTCACCTACTTGCCAGCTATACTGGATGGATTTCTGTTGTGATCATGCACTGAGACAACAAACCCATATATAATGCACTCTTGCACTCCAGCTGCTGCCACCACAGACCCAGGGACCCTCTCATCCACCTATTGCTGCACTCACCACTCCATATAGTACTATGTGCATACACAAGACAGCCCTTCACCTAGGAGAGAGTGTAAGGAGAAAAGAAGACAAACTGCAATGATCATGTACAAAGTCAAACAAGAAGCCTGTTTACATGCAACTAAATTCTTTTATCTCCCTCTCTCTCTATTTTCCCCACCTTCCTCCCTTTGGTTCCTTCCTAAACATTCCAATAAATCTTGTGCAACCACAAGCTGCTCCTTCTTTGTATCTCACAATGTGTCCCATACCCACAGACAGTGCTCCCCACAGCTCAAAAGGTGGGAGCTTCTGGGGCAGACGAGTGGCCATTCCAGGACATGGCCAGCCTTGGGAGGTGTTGGGCAGGCCATGCTGAAGGTCCTGACCTGCTTTTGCTCCTCTGCCTCTCTGTGTACAGGCGGGTGGTGGTGGTGGTGCTTTTTATCCCATACCCTAACAACCTTACAGGCTGTTTTTGCAGGATGTGGAAGGAGGCAGGCTGTAGTTCTCAGCAGACACAAGATCATACCAAGTCTGAAACACTCAGCAATAAGAAGAAGTGACACCAAAATTGTGCTCAAGTTTAGGACAGATCAGAAGCCAAATGTAGCAGGGTCTTATTAAATATTTACCATTTCAGGTGGCTTCAGCTGAAGTTTACTCATTCTAATGAAATTAATGCTGACCTTCAGGGTGTACTTTCCTTTAGGGATCATTTTAGTTTTAAAGTAAATTTTGTCAAAAGTATTTTGCTTTTCTGAGTTGCTTCTCTTGGGAGAAACATCCAATCCAAACAAAACCACATATACACACAAAAAAAGCCCCAACCAATCAAATCCAAACATACAAATAAAAATAAATGCATATTCGGTGGGGGAGTGGGGGGGATTATCTTCACAGAACTACAAGGTACCCAAATGTATATTGTGGACATTTCCACATTTTAAAATTAAAATACAAACTCTAGGGTAGTGACTACAAAAGAAAACTATGAGAAGAGTTTTTTCAGTTATGGAGGATATTCTGAAGCAGCAGCTGAGAGTGCAGCTTTTGCAGAGTTAACCATTATGAGCTGCATTAGAAGTTGAATTAATCATTTCCCAGCCATATAAATCAATAAAGTGTGTTGAATTGTTATATACATAACTGAGGTAAGCCAACCATTTAATGAATTATACAATGTGATATTTTCCTCTAGAGGTTATTCCCATAATTTGTTGTTGTTGAAAGTCCATTTGGGTTTTTTTGCAAATATTTCTAAAACGATGACTAATCTTCACTTCAAAGACTAAAAATACTCACCAGCTATGAAATCTGACAGCAGTTAACA
Source organism: Eubucco bourcierii (assembly GCA_013396675.1). Taxonomy (NCBI): domain Eukaryota; kingdom Metazoa; phylum Chordata; class Aves; order Piciformes; family Ramphastidae; genus Eubucco; species Eubucco bourcierii. The sequence continues at coordinate 174,155 of VWZE01022728.1, read as the reverse complement.
GTGTTGGTATCTGCTAGTTTATGATGGTTGTGGGTCTGATCTGGAGTTCTCTGTTTAGCATTGTTCTGTATTTTGTGCACACCAGCATCAGTGAACTGTATGGAATTACCAGTCTGATTTCTTAGCATGAGACACCATTTTAGTCTTGGTTCAAAGTGGCCTGCAGGAAGCAGTGACTTGGTCCAAAGGACCTACTTCTCTGCTAGTTATAGCACAATTTTGGTGTAGGATTTCCACATGTAGCTGCTTTTTATGCAAATTATACATGTAGCAGGAGAGCTTGACTTTTTAAATACTGGGAGGTAGGCAATGCAGTGAGGAGCACAGCTACAGCTATATCGGTTTGGGATACCACTGCATTGAAGATGGACAGCATTTAAAACTGAAATTAAGAACTGTTAAGACAGAAAACCTATCTGAACGTGTAGGATAAGGAAGCAGATCAGTGGTCCATCCATCCATTCAAGGATAGCTGGCAAAGGAAGGTAAGCTAGGGCTGGACAGCTTTCATTCTCGGCACTTGTACTGGACCCGGAATGGTGCCATGGGTTGCTGTGTCCCCACCAAATGTAAAGGGCTCTGCAAAAAGAAAATCAGTAGAAACATGTAAGTTAGTTCAGTTAATGCAATTATAACCATGCTTCTGACCTTTGGTCTTAGAGAACCAAGAACAAATAGTGAGAGTGTTTTTAGGTGTTGCTGAATCCATTGAGTAGAGCCTTCAGGATTACTTTGTATTCTGCCTAATCTGATAGAGAACGACTCACGAGATCTTAAGAAACTAATGGTTTCTAACATCTTCACCAGCATAACTGCCTGCGGGGCAGACCCAAGTTACAATCAGCACCGGCCAGAGTCCCAGAAGAACCAACCTTCTTCCATATTCTGGGCAGAGTTTCTAATACAAGTTGGGATCAACATCTCTCATTCTTCAAGGAAAGCTGATGAATTAATTTCGCTGAGCTTTCAACTGGCAGCCTAAGGGGCAATTGTATAAAGCCCATGCCACTTCTTTCCCTTGGCATTTTAGCTACATGGCATGCACGTCATGTATGTTGTGACAGGTAGACATGCTCATTTAACAGCAGTCCATGTTTGCGAGGAACAATGAGTTTGGGAAATGGAAAGAACACAATGTAAATGGAGAAGGATATTACTGATGAGAGTGGAGACTTCACCACTCTCCCTTAATGGTAAAGCCTTTCACAGCTGCTCCTTCAGTCTTACGCTGATCAGTTATCTTCCACCACTGAATATGCAGTGGAAGAGAACTGTGAGTGATGCATCTGATTTCCTATCTTTAAAGTATGAATAATCCAGTTCCATATTCATTGTTTCTGTGAGTGGCAGAAAGCAATTATAAAATCTCTCACAATGTTTAGGCAATGATAAGACAAAATATTCTATCCTTGTATAAACAGTTCAGCCTCACTAACAGTTGCTGGGGTTGTTCTGGGGTTTCTGCATTACAAAGAAGACTAAGTTCTTAAATACATTTTATTAACACTCCCCTCAAAATTTTGCTTTATCCTACACAACCACAGTTCAGCACAGTTGCTCAGCTGAGCCTGATGAATGAAGAATATAAAGATGTGGAATGCTATATAAACACATTGATCTTTTACCTCTTTTGGTACCGCATCCAAAAGCACAAATTCATATTTGTACAGGAACAGCACCACAAACAGCTGGATTTCCATGATAGCAAACCACCTGCAAGAAAAGGGAGGAAAACATTGGCTGGCCAGGCTGATCATCACATCTGGGTTATCATCAGATAAGAAACAGGCTGTCCTTGGCACATTTTACCTTCCATGCTTTAGTTGTACCTGAAAGTTTATCTTCAGTAGGAAAATATCCTGTGGCTTTGTTCAGCTTCATCACTCAGTGAAGAACACAAACATTGTGGCTGCCCCTTCTTTCTGGTGGAACCTTAGACCTGTGACATCCTTTTTTAAAACAGTCCCTCAGCTTGATGTTTTTTCCCACTCTGTAAACATTTATGTTCTAATGCTTCTGACTTGAAATAACTTCATAGGAGTGAGAATGCAGTCAAATATAGAAAAGACTATATGACTAACGGTGCTATATAAAGTTATATAATGCAGCTGGGAGCCTGATGACATCAGAGTAGCTGTGACAGTGAGAGCTATTATTTAATATGTCAGCATTAGAATGCGGAATGAGACCCAAGGGCATGGGGTTTTTTTCTGTAACATTCTCAAGAAAGGTCCTTCTTAGTCAGTCTGGAGAAAACTGCAGGTGATATGTACAAGAACTTTCTGCATTCAGGTGCCAGCACGCACTTACACTGGTCATAGGATTGCTCATTTGCAGAATTTGAACACCTAGTTAAAACAGTAATACTACATTCCTCTTCTGCACAGTTTATTTTCCATTATCCAAGACATGCTGGAAAACTTAGCTAAAACAGCTATTTGGGAATTCACTGGAGAGAAGGCCACATGACCGCCCATGGTGTCAGTGTGGATTTGGCCTGGCAGGTGTGAAGAGGAAGCTATAATAAGTCCCATGAGACCCAAGCTAACTCCGGCAGAGACGTCCAGATCTGCATACTGAGCTTCCTGTGCTCCAACGTGGGAGGATGCTTGCTTGTTTTGGAGCAGCTTCAGACCCAAATTATCTCTGTGATTTCACATTGGAATTACCTTGAGATAGGGAGCCCTTTTGGTGACCTTGAGCTAGGGGCAATGCAGCTTAGAGATAATCCAATCAAAGTTAGCTCCAGTCAGGCAAAACTTGCTTGCTCAAACTCCATGCTAGCAGCATATACAAAGACGTGCTCCTTTCAGTCATTGCACTGTTGGCATGGTGTGCTCCTGGACCCCTGGTGATTGAGGTCCCTCCTCTAAGCCATCCTCACTGTTTTGGCATAGATGTACTATGATGCAATCAAATGATGAAATGCCTCTAGATTGCCCTGAAAATGGAAGTGCTGAATTTACAGAGGGCTGTCTTTCAAACACAGGCATGGCTGGATCTGGGCTGACCAGCTGTGACACATCTGTACCCACAGCAATCTGTGTGACAATGGATATAACCAATCAATGACTGAAGCACTTCCCACCACTAATATGAAAGTGCTTTTCCCAGCAGGCTGATGTTGTTGTTTTGCTCTGCAGAAATGCTGAGACACAAGGATGATACCCAACAAACGTGGCTAAAGGTGGCCAGAGGGTAAGTCTGGGAGTGAAAGGCAGGGCAGCAGAGCTTCAGTGTGTCCTTCTCTCCATGGCACATTGTACTGAGAAGAAATTGTGAGCTCTTTTGCAGCTAAATGCCCCCTAATTCCCACCACTCTTTCATATTCATGACTGAGTCCTAAAACAGTTTTCCTGTAAAAACTCTGATTCACTGATGCCTTCCAGATCTATTTAGTGACAAGGAGGGATGACAAACACATGCTTTCTGAAATCTTGTCCTCAATGAACTGCTACATGGAATCACAGACTAGAATGCATATTTGGATTGTTCTGGAACCCAGGAGCCCAAGTGTGGATTGAGGTCCTACAGTAAACAGAGCCTGAGAATTAAATCACAGCCAGCACGCAGAAGGGTTTACAGTGCTAGCACAAGGCAGGTGTCAGCAGACAGTGCCATGCAAGATAAGCACAGTCACACAGGCAATAGTCAACTGTTAGACAAAAGTAGCTTAACTGCTATCAGGTTGTTCCTTGAGGTAAAAAAGACAGCATGGAAATAGCTTGGTGGGAGCTCTTCCCATGTCAATTTGCTAAAATGTTTGACTAGTAAGTTATTTTCCAACTTTCAGTTTAATTAAATTAGCTTTTAATTTCATGGAGAGATCAAATGTTTAATACATTTTGTTTATAAATTCCAGTACTGAATTCAATCAAAATGTATGTTAAACTTCAAATACCAGTTTTATTCTGTCATTCCAAGGAAATCTGAAACTTGGGATCTAGATACCTCCCTCCATTTAATTTCTTATCCTCCAAGACCATCACATCATTCTTTTAGAATTACAGCTGAAAGGCATGATGGCATGTGTTACTATGTGGACTGACAGAGGGTTTGGAAGGACGTTTAGTCTGTCAGCAAGAGAAAGATTGTCCGCCTTTGTCTATGTAGAAATATAATAATTGTCTTTCAAGACACAAACTTATTTTAAAGATATTATCAGAGTCTGGAGAACAGTCTCAACAAAGAAATGGGTCAGTATATATAAACAAGCAGCTTTCAGAAAGATTGTTTTGCAGCTTCTCCTGTACTGTAGGTGCCTCTTGTGAATTCTGCTGTCATCCTTCCTGGGAATGAGGCTGTGCTCATATTTTGCTCAGAAATATGGTACGAGTCATGAAGGTCGAGCAGTAAGTCAGCACTTTCCTCTGGCATACCAAAACCGGGAATTTTATTTATTTTGTTCATATGTTTAATGCTTTCATGGTTTATCTAACACTCATGTCCAGCCTGCTATATAGACTCAAGAATGCAAATCCTCTGCAACACTCTCTAGATTCCCTGCTCCACATAGAACTCTTGAGTTAAACTGACTAGATTTAAGGATTGTTGGTCACTTGCTTCTTAGAGAAAACCAGGTTTTGAAGGCAGGGAATTGAGCACAGAGATGTTTGAACACAGAAATGAGGAGCAGCTGGCTCCCTGGGACTTGTTCCAGGAAGAGGGAGAGCACTGAAAAGAGCAGAAGGAATGCAGGAAGCATTGAGGCTGGCATTGCTGGAGGAGTGAAGAGAGACAGGATCTGCAATTTAAGCCATTCCACAATTGCGTAGGCCTTAATGCAAAGCAAAGATTCAAACAGAAAGGAGCCATTTGAAGACTAGCAAAGATGTCAATGGCATCACAGAGTCTCAGAGTGGAGAAACATTTTTGAAGTTAGTTTAGAGCTGGTTGATGGCAACCTAAATGTCTTTGTCCGTAAATTGGATGTTTGTAAGCAAAGCAATTCTCTCTTGATGCCTCAGAACCAGGAGAGCTAGGTTGACTTTCCTCCCTGGGAAATATCCCTTGATACACTACTTTCAGATTCTGCTTTTACATTGTGACTTAAAACCTGTCTTTTCCAGGAATAAAACCTCTTTTAAATCAGCTTAAACTAGGTCCAGATAATACTGAACATCAGGAGACTGACAAAGCCATGAAAACACTTTATTTCCAAGTGTAAGAGGAGCCCAGTTCAAGAGAGCTGTTCTCTGCAGGGTTTGGGAATAAATAAACCCCAGCTGTTTCACTGACCTTCCTGGACACTGATGCTTCCCTCCTCCAAATGCCACAAAGCTGTCCAAGAAAGCATTCTTCTCTAAATTTGCCTCTTTCCAACGATCCTGTGGGAAGAAATATTTTTTTCCAAATCAGCCTTATATAAATAAAGCTTAACTTTATTTCTCCAGGCTAAAAATGACCTTGGACATCTAATCCTCAATACAAAATTGCACTAATGCCTTCTTTTTTCTTTTTTTTTTTTTTTTTTTTTGGTGCATTCAACCTGTTAGTGCTAAAGTCTGGATTCAACATAACCTCAAGGAAAGGTACACGGGTCTCATTTGAAATGTACTCAGGTTCCTCAAAGTGCTCGAGAGATTTTCAAAGCCACCCTTAAAACATTCTTTCTATACCTTCCCATTTTTCTAAATCCTCCATCTTGAGCTACTGAAATGTTACCTCCTTCTTCTAAATATATGCACAAAGCAAATGTACCTTCCCTCAGCCACAAAATTGCATTGCAGAACACAAATGGCTCACAGAGACCTTGCACAAAAACCATTTCTAAGATGCTGTGCACAGGCAAAATGCAAGGTACATCAGCTGTCACATGAGAGAAAGGTAAGGATTGGACAGTCCCGTTCTCAGGTCCAAGCTGGCATGCGAGAAGTTGAAGTATTCTCAACAAAACCAGCCTGTCTGTACTCAGAGGACTTCTTGCTCCATCCTGAGTTGCTTTAAAAGGAACAACACAAGTAATCATAGAATGGCTTGATTTGGAATGGATCTTAAAGATCGAGTTCAAATCCCTGCCATGCGCAGGGACACCTCCTAGACCAGGTTGGAACAAGACAATATGTGCTATGTTTGGGTGGGTGACACTAGACAGAAGTAAATTTCTTGAAAACTGGGTGACATTGCCTCCAGATACTGAGTGTAACTCTAACATGGACTTCAAGCAATATACCTTGTGAAATGAGAGCAGCCAAACAGAAAGGGATCTGGGGGTGCTGATTGGCACCCACCTGAACATGAGCCAGCAGTGTGCCCAGGTGGCCAAGAAGGCCGATGGCATCCTGGCCTGCATCAGCAATAGTGTGGCCAGCAGGAGCAGGGAGGTCATTCTCCCCCTGTACTCTGCACTGGTTAGGCCACACCTTGAGTACTGTGTCCAGTTCTGGGACCCTCAATTTAAGAAGGACATTGAGGTACTTGAGCATATCCAGAGAAGGGCAATGAGGCTGGTGAGAGGCCTCGAGCACAAGCCCTATGAGGAGAGGCTGAAGGAATTGGGATTGTTTAACCTGGAGAAGAGGAGGCTCAGGGGAGACCTTATTGCTGCCTACAACTACCTGAAGGGTGGTTGTAGCCAGGAGGAGGTTACCTTCTTCTCTCAGGCAACCAGCACCAGAACAAGAGGACACAGTCTCAAGCTGTGCCAGGGGAAGTTTAGGCTGGAGGTGAGGAGAAAGTTGTTCACTGAGAGAGTCATTGGCTACTGGAATGGGCTGCCCAGAAGGGTGGTGGAGTCACCGTCCCCGGAGGGGTTCAAGGAGGGTTTGGACGTGGCACTTGGTGCCGTGGTCTAGTCTTGAGGTCTGTGGAAATGGGTTGGACTTGATGAACTTTGAGGTCTCTTCCAACCTTGGTGATACTGTGATACTGTGATTTATGGTGGACAGCTTCTCTGATGAGGCTGTCTTGTATTTGTTTATTTTGGTTATTTCTCCAGCTAAAACTGTTTACAGCTTTCTGAACAGCATCAAAATTCAATAAAAGCAAGAAAAAAGCCATCTCAGCAATGAAGGAAGGTGATACATTTGGAATGCCAGTTCCTCGTGGAAGAGGGGTAAGTTTGTAATAAACAAGACAGCTTGCTTTTTAGGAATAAAGTTACTAAAGAAATAAGCTGCATCAAGGTTTCTGCTCAGAATTTCAAACAGGCAGGAATTGTTATGAAACATTTCAAACTGGTGAAGAGTTTGCTAGAAGGGGAGTTTTGTTTAAATTCCTCAATATAATTCTATAAAAAAGACAAACTGTTCCATAGCGGACGGTACTAAAAAGAGCAGTTGCATGTCTGCCCACGCAGCCACCTGGAGTGGAATAATAATCAAGAAACTCTAGATGAGCTACTGAATTAGCAGAGCTAATACCTACCAGAAATCATCTGACTGGAAATACCAATGAGCTTGGGTAAATATGTGGAGATGAGCTATGCAAACAAATGACAGAGAGAGGAGAGAACTTGGAGCTGGGTTCAAGTTCTCTCAGTCATGTCTTTCCATGGTGGGCTCTGAATCAAGACCAAAGGGATAGAAAGTAGTGCCATATTATCTGGAGCATGTACCTTAACTTCAAAGTCTTGCTTACTACTACAGGCTCCTCCTTTTTGTGCACATTTTCTCTGTATAGAAGGCCATCCCCCAGACAATGTGGAATACTCAACTTTAAGCTAGCTTGTCTGCACACTTCTGTAGTGAAATGTGTGATGAGGAGAAAAGACAGCAAAATATACACACTAAGAGTGACAACTTACAGGTTTGAACACTTCTGGATCAGGAAAATATTTTGGATTCCTGTGTAACCAATATGGCGATAACATCAGCATGTCACCTGCAGGGATGGTGAAATTCTGAAAAGGAGAAAAATCTCTAAGAACAGAGAAAACCACAGGTTCAACTCGCTAAACAGGCTTTTGTACATCTCTTCCACCAGCAGAAGGTTCTAGCGGTGGGCAAGTGAGGGTGGGTATATTACATATTTGAAACTCCTTTTCTCCATAAGACCTAAACAGTGGAGAATGCAGACAGACTATTTTTGTTCTAATTTGGTTTTTCAGGTATAGAAATAATAGAAACATTATTTCTGTCTTTCCGGCTTCTTGATGTAGTGTGTGAACTAGTGTGGTTTGTTTTGGTTTTTTTCCCTAAATCTTTTGTTAAGCACTTCCTTCAAAATGCAGAGAAATTCACAGAAAGACACATATGCTGGTAGACCTTTATAAGACTTCAATAACTAGGCATGAGTGCAAATTTCTTAAGAGAATGTTTTTCTCGCAGATATTTACTTTGTTATATTCCTGAACTCTGGCACTTCCCTTCTGAATGACAGTGAAGAAGACAAACAGAAACAGAGTATTATTAGTTACTAAATTGTTGTCCCTCTACTCTATTTATTATCTCTGAATACTATTTCATATATCAGCAGCACAGTATCTCCACCTCAATTCATTTCAATCTGAAATAAATTCAAATGTGAGGCTAAGACTGCGAGCAAGAATAGCAAAAGTACTCTTAAATGAGTGATGAACAAATTAATGACAATGAATAAAAATGTTAAGCCTAAACAAATATATATATATATATATATATGTGAGGTTGTGGAATATCTCTACTATCTAAATTTTATCCAGATCTTTTAAGAGCCCCCTTTTTTAGGAAAGCAAAAAACCAAACCAAACCCACCTGGATTTTTATTGGATTTATTACTTTCTTGGTGATTGCACCTGGAGACCTCAGTCGTATAGCTTCCAAAGTGCACCATTTAATAAAGGGGAGCTTCTTCAGGCCCTCTTCAGAGACTTCTATTTTATCTTTACCTGTTGTGGCATGAGAAAAAAAGACTGTGTGAAAATTTGATTTCATACTTGCTTTGATACATGATGACATGTCTTGATTTAGACTTCTGACAGAATAGATCAAGACTTTAAGACCTTTTTTTATTTAATTTTTACTTAATCTGAAATAAATCTGAAATTTCTGGATGTAAAAAAGGTCTTAATTCAGTACAATTTAAGCAAAGTCACTGAAGATAATTTAATAACTCTAAGGTTGGTGTAGATATGGTATTGGACAGAAGAGGCCAAACAAAGGTCATCTTGGAAGTTAAAAGTCCTTGGATGTTTTCAGTCCTTTGGTAGGACACTGGACAGAAATCTCAGCAACTGTAGGCACCAAGACAAGACGCCATGGCTGAGCTTTCAGGCTGTGCTAATGCTAGGAAATAAAACAGGGCCAGGAGAGAGTCCCCAGGAAGGGCTCCCAATCACCCTTCCACTTTCTCTCCATCCCCTTCTCTTATCCCAGAATCTGCCTTACATGCAAGGTGAGTTGGAAGGATCAGCAAGGTGGGTTAGAAGCAGAGTGGTTACTTGGGTTACACAGATCCAAACAGAAGCCAGAAAGAGACACAGACTCTGACTGCCTTATCTATGCTTGTGTCCTTGTTCTTATACATCTCAGCAAACCTATGAGTGAAGCAGACATCACCATTGTTTTCTTTTCACAGCCTATAACCTAATTTCTCTCATTAAAATATCCCAATTAGCTTCAAACCAGCACACTGATGAACATGAGTTCATCAGCCTCTGATGAAGCTGAACTGAAAGACCTCATCTGACCCTATCACAGATGCCTTGAAAAAGCACAAGTGGTCAATACAAATCTAGATGTAAACATCAGGTATGGAAGGAAGAGACAAATTTATATGGTTCTTTTTCTACTTTCTTTTGCTAAAATAAAAAATGGTTTTGCTTAAAAATAAATCTTGAGCATATGCTGAGTAAAGAACTTGGAGCTGGACTTCATGTTCTCAGTAGTACCCTTGGTAGCAACATTCATTATTCCCAGCCGTTTCCCAAAAGTGTGCTGTGTACTGGGCCAATGCAGAATAAATAATTTCTAGGTCTCAGAAGGACAGGATTGGATTTATTACCTGCTTTGCCAAAAACGGAAGCCAGGTCTTCCATGATTTTCTCGTAAATGGAAGGATAAGAGAGTATGAAAGCAAGGGTCCAAAATGCAATCTAAACAGAGATGGAAGTACTTTAACTAGGGAATATGGAACAGAATCACAGTATCTTTGTAGCAAACCACAGAGGCAGGTGAAAACATTTGCTCCTTTTTTTTTAATATGTGCCTGTTGTAGCTGGGATGCATGGGGAGCTGTGCTTCCCGAGTAAATCTACATCTAAGGGCTCAGATCCTGGGAGATTACATCTAGTCATCTGCTGTGTACTTATCTTGAGAGAATATTACATAGCTTTGGCTTTCAGATTTGAAATACAGAATCCTTTCTTTAATTTCAAATAACTAGGTGTTAAAATCAATTACTAATTTATTGTGGATGGTTAGATTTATCACGAATGGGAAATGATGTAACAGTAAACTCCTACTAATATTACTAAATAAGGTTTCACAGTTTGCAGGGCATTGTCAGTGAAAATGGGCAGGGAAAGTTTTAATTAACAGCAAAACAAGCAATAGTATATTGCTTTTAGAAATAATTTGCTAACTGATTATGCAATGAAGTTGAAAATCAAGAAATTTAGGAAAGGAGAAAATCCTCTTAAGTAGGATGAAACCAGAAGGACTTGCAGCACTGCCAGGAGTCTCTCTCCTCTTGCAGAACTAGCGGGAGATGCAGTCTGCACACAGATCTGGTCACAGGCCATCTGTGCTGGTGAGGGATGGGAACTCTTGCTGTTATTTTGCAAAGAGCCCCACGTGAACAGAGCCCTCCTTCTGCAAAACAAATCTGGGAGCTTAGTTTTCTTGTACAGCACTTGGATGTTGTGGCTTCACTCCGTGAGCTAAGAAGGGATAACTGAATTGTTTCAGATAAAAGGGTTTAACATGCTTGTAAAAAAAAAATCCCCTTGGACAGTGAAAGGCTTTTTTTCCATCATTCCAGTCACCAGAACAGTGGTTGTGACTATTCTGATAAACAATTAAATACCTGTATGTCTATTTACAGATGAATATTACAGAAGTAAATAATGATAGTGTTGTGGAAGGAATGTCAGTCATTCTGATAACAGACAGTAGGCTATGCCTCTCACATATCAACGTGTGAATCCACAAAAATCTCACTGAAATGGATGAAATTCCTTTAGGGTAAATTGTAATAATATCCAATCTACAAAAACCACAGATGTATCCATTAGGAGTACATATAAAAATAACTCTTTTTTTTTTTTAATTTCTAAATCACATCTGTAACAGTCATAACTGTGCTGGAAAGAGCTTAGTAGTCATGGTAAATAAAGGATGTTTTTGCTGCTATGGATTTTTCATCTGGGAAACTCCTATTAAATGCCTTTGGTCATCCTGAGCTGCGTTAGATATATTTGGCATACTTGTATATGTATCATTAATCTGCCAAGCCCATATCTAACATAGACAAAACTTAAACTGCAGAATCAAACTGCTGCTTTTCTTCCCCTGGAGCAACACTGGCATTAGAACAGTATATCCCCAAAAGCAAAAGAGACAAAGCCACTCAAGGATTTACACACAGATGAAGCTACTCCATATTGTGTTTTTTATATTCTTTACAACTAGTAACATCAGGCTATTTGAAATAGAGTCCCTGCTATAATACAGCCACAGTGCTTCGAAACAGAGTTAAACACCCTTTACAGCTAAAGACTTTACTCTTAACTGCTATGAGACATATGTTCCTGAAATATTATGACAGGGAACACCATCATTTAGGAAAAATACAAGAAGAGCTTTTCTTATCATTGCTTCTGTGACACTGCAGCCTGAGTGTATTTGTAGTGATGCATGTGGGCGTGATAATCCCTTCTTTAGAATACATGCAATGTGTGTGACCTCTGGCTCAAAGTCTTTGCTTCCCAGACACAGGCTGTTGAATAGAATAGAGAGAAGGTGAAGCTCTAGCTGAAGTACTTACAGGGACAGCATTTGCTTGGGAAGCCCAGAGCATTAGGAGACCATAATTAGGAGCTAGATGTTTTCCTTGCAAGTTATCCAGGAGATGCTGCAGTAGTGTCTGTTAGAGAGAAAAGACAATAATGTGCATTTTAAAAAGCATATTAAAATCTAGTTTTGGGTAGGGCTTACTAGAATTCAAGGATATAATGTAAGAGTATCGAAGAGAAGAAATGTTATTGATGATTTTTTTTTTGCAGTCACAACATATAGATGACAGCTAGTAAGAAAGAATGAGACTGACTCATAGGCAGAGGGCTAGAAGTTAATGCACCACATGAATCCTTACCGGAATAACTGCATTACCCTATATTTTCTTCAGATTTTTAGGGGATTTGGATCCCTCACTTCCTATTGTTTCTTGCATGTGGAAGAAAGAAAGAAAGAAAGAAGAAATCTCTCTAATTCCTCCTCTACTTATCTTCTTTACAAAAACTTGAAAATGAGACTGAATGAGTTGAATGAATTCAAATGTGCTATTTTCTGCTGGTCTGGCTGCTGGAGGATCTACTCATTCCACACTAGTTATTTCAAAATTGTATATGTAGGCTTGTGAAATTTTACAGTGCAGTGCCCTCAGAAAACAATTGAAGAGATCTTTCTCTCACCTCTTTCAACTGCTCACTGCAGCTGCATTATCAGAGGCTGGTGATGGTTACAGCTCTGACTGTTTGGCTTGTAATTCCTCAGAGGAAGACAACAGTTCTCAGAACTGTGGCAAATAAACTAAATTGAGGAGCAGGACTCAAAAGTAGGGATCTATCCAAATGTAGGTGTCAGTAATACTGGACAAGGTACAGCTATCATTTTGGTAGCCAGTAACAGGATAAGAACAATTCTTTGAGGGTGATAGAGCACTGCAGCAGAGGCAGGTTCTTGAGTCTCCTTCTCTGAAGACTTTCAAAACCTGTCTGGATGCGTTCCTGTGTGACCTACTCTAGGTGACCCTGCTTTAGCCAGAGGTCCCTTCTAACCCTTAGCAGTCTGTGATTCTATAAAAGCTAATGTGTACTTCTTTCAGTACTAACACAATTCCTGCCCTCCATTCCTTCGGTCAGAATATACATTGAAGCGATCTTATTTCACAGTCTCGGATGTTTACCTTGGATGCAGTCTCTGAAGGGTTGGTCCTTTCACCATCAGACACTACTTTCTCAAATAATTTTAGAAGCCATTTTTTGGATTTAGACCAGTTCCTGTAAAGAAAAGAAACAAACAAGAAGCACTTAACTGAGGCAGCACAATCCAGCATTTCTTTTTCCACGAGAAGGCCTCCTTGGTTTCTTTCCAAAAGCCCCTGGACAGCAGTCAATTGATGAATAGTCAAGTGCTAGTCTCACTGATAGTGGTATTGACTGACAGGAGGAACTTTCAACATCTGGGACTTTCACCTTGGCCAGATCTCACTGCCAGGACCTGATACTGGAAGACTCCTCCAGGTTTTCCTATCTGTTTCACAAAAGGTTTTCATTGTGGCTCCGGACAGGTTGTTTAGGCCAGTCCTGCCAAGAATGATTCTCCCTAAGAAAACTAGGGCCACGTTTTAAGAGCATCCTCAATTATTTCTGAAGGGTATTTTGATGTGCATAAGGTGCTATCAAGGCCCTGAGAGCACTGACAGGCTCTGCAAGCACTTTCCTCTCTTCCTCAGGGTTTGGTTTGCTCTACTCAAAGCACAGTGCAGCCAGGTAACCTGGGATCAGTTTGGTGTGAAAACAGCTAAGATGTGCGAAAGAGCAGAGAGATGCCATGTTGGGAAAATGTATGAGGCACGGTCAGAACTTTTTTGTTGCATCTAGCTAAAGGCCTGCCTGACCCAAGGGTGCATCGTCAACAAAGACACTGTCTCATCCTCTGAGGAAAATGTCTCTCACAGTTGCTATCCCAGCAAGCACAATGCCTGTAACGGGTACACCACACGCATCATCTTTGCTCCAATACCTCAGGAAGCACTCAGGCATCTGAGAAGCGTATTCAAAGTCTTCATCATACTTCTGAAAATGTTCTTCAAACTCCTTGATTTCACTTTGACTTGTTGGGCAGATGCCTTTCCCAAACAGAGTGTTCACCACTGCTGGATACATGACATGCCTGTAAGAACAAGATACCCATAACTTACAGGCCATAGGGAAGCTGTTCCTACAGTTTTAGGCCAGGACTTGGGCATGTTGAATTGCCAGTGCTAGAAGTGTGTGACTCAAGCACTGCACCAGTGTGGAAGGTCTAGTACAAGACTCATACCTTGCTCACATAATCACAGGAGATTTTAAGCAGAGACTAGGCTAATAGATACACAGACCTCAAGACAGTCCTCTGCATTTGGCTGAATTTCATCAGTTAGTATTTGGTTACTTGAGCAGTGGCAGAAATGCACTAGGCACTGAAGTTGCCTTCTCCCCATTAACTGCCTCTTATTTCAGATTACCCAGGTGGATCTTCTGGGCATTGCCCAGCCTCTTCTGCAACCGGACACCTTGTGAAATCCTTCCTCTGGCTGCAGCTTTGCTGACTGAAAACACTTTTTTGGTTGTTTTATCTCACTCTTTACCTAAAGGTTCTTCTGGAATCCTGCGAACTCTGAGCTCTTTTCCAGGTAACTTCGCCAGTACTTTCACTCTGAGAAACCTTTATGCAGTCTTTGCTGGGGTTCAGCTACTGCTAAACACATCTTTAAGGCAATGGCTTTTTCACGGTCTTGCTTTTCTACGATCACAAGGAAGCTTGAGCCACCTGCTGGCTTTATGGAGTCAGTTCTTTGAGGCAGCTAGATAACAGCCACCCAGAGCACTGCATTCCATATCTTACACTTTTTTTTTTTTTTTTTTTTCTTCTTCCCTCCCCCCACCCTAGATTTACTGTGGACAATTTTATGGATTCTGTAGTTTGTCATCTAGCATACAACTGTTGGGTGGCTGGTTTTGGTTTGCTTTGGTGTTTGTTTTTTTTTCCTAAATAAATATCAGCTGATTTGGCAGTAGGAAGCACACCCTGTCTCCAAGCTGCAGCAGGGATGCAACAGAATGGGATACCCCACGTGTGACTTGGATGGCCATAGAACCACTGGCTCTGCGGCGGACCACAGTCTGTGCTGGTGCAGGTACAGTAGAGCACAACAGCTCCATGTCTGCCAGATAGACCACAAAAAACTACAGATGGTTCAGATAGGCAAATAACAAGAAAATACAAGCCAGTATTAGCATGCCAGGCACACTACCCATCTGACAACTGTCTGCTTTTTTTCCATTAGAAGCAGATGTGAGTTCAGTCTCAGAAAGCAAGGTGGGGGAATGCCATGGGATGTGGCAGTGGGCACCCAATGATTAAGACCACTAAGGCTGAAGGCTGGGAGTGTTCAAAGCCTCTTCCCCCCATGTTTTCCCCCAATTAATCCAAACCGCAATAATTGAAGTGGCTCAGTGTTTTAGCTAGAGATAAAAGCTGTATCTTAGATGCATTGTGCAGAAAAAGTCAGCAAAGGACAACCTGTATTTAAGGACTTAGAAACACGCCTAAGCCAAAGGCAGCATTAAACTTGTAGTCCTGGTGAATAGGCAAGATATAGGTGTTGTCCCAGATGATCAACATGAAGGAGGAGTTAAATGCTCCATTGTTGTCACACGAAACTGTAAGTAAAGGGGTTTTATTATCATGACAGATGAAGTTCTGTCAGCAAAGTTAGTTGCAGCAGTCTTATTTAAGTTTTGAGCTTGGTTCAGCCTAAAACATGCACGGAAAGTTTTCACCCTGATGAAAATCAAGCAACATGTGAAGCTTTTATTTCAATTTCTGGGAAACTTCGGGGAAACTTCTGGGAAACTTCTGAGTTTGTTGGAAGATGCTGTGTTTTGATTTTTCTTCCAGTAGGTAATGCAGATGTTTCTCCTAACTGGGAAAAACACTTTTACATGAAACCCTGTCTGCTCTATGTGTCTCCTGGAACTGAAGCACCAATGAATGTCCTGACACAACTTTTCTGAGACTTAAGGGTCTGAGCTCCACCTGCTTTACAGTAACATTTCTTCTCCCATACAGGTTACCCATGTGTTAAGAGATGTGGTACAAAACTCACCTTACCAAGTCATTAAGGTCTCCTGTGCCTTCTGTGCCCAGGGGTGCCATGTGCTCATGCAGTTCCTTACACAAAGTTTCCGTGAACATATGCAAATTAGAAGGACTCATTTTTCCCTTCATCATGCTGTAGAGGGTACCATGGTTCTGATAAAATGCTTCTGCAGGGACAGAAACTAAATACAGAAAGAAACAAAAAATTTGGAGAGCAGAATTGCATTTCACAGAGTGAATTTTTTTACACATAATGTATGACTCAAATTTAATTGTTTTTATGCTTTTTCCTAGAGTGAAATTGCTAGAAAGCATCCTTCTAACTCTGCAAAGACTTTGGTGAGCCCTCTGCATCCAGCAGTCTGTGTAATAACTGCCTTTGAAACTTCAGCACCAGAATCGACCATCCAGAGATTTTCCCCAGCTACAGTGATGTGCATGCACTCTCCAAAACAGACTGAAATGAAAAATAACTTCATGCAAGAAAAAAGTTTGTGTCATATCAGGAGAAACTGAGAGAGCTGGGACTCTCCAGCCTGGAGAAGAGATGGCTATGGGGGATCATATCAGTGGGGATAAATACCTAATGGTGGGAATAAAGGAGATGAGCCCAGGTTTTTCTCAGGGCAGGAGGCAATGGGCACAAGTGGGAATACAGGAGATTTCACTGAGACATAAAGAATTTTTTATTGTGAGGATAGTCAATAGGAACAGGTTGCCCAGGGATGTTGAGGAGTCTCCATTACTGAAGATACTCAAAACTCAGCTGAACACAGCCCTGTTGCTGACATTGGTCTAAGCAGGGACTTGAACTAGGTGATTTCCAGTAGTGCCTTCCAGCCACAGGTGTTCTGTGACTCTGTGATTGAATCCCTTTGCTAACTTGTTTCTCTCTCATTTCAGAGTCCAAAATTGCCAGACTACTCAAGAATTCCTGCCTCTGCAATTCTACATGGATATAAGCACGAGTTGATGCAGTACACCAATACAGATAGGATATACACCTCATTCCTTTCTAATAACTATGGTACTACAGGGTAACAAACTGATTTTTAAACTAAGTGATAGGACAATATACCATTGTTCCAAGCCTGATACACATAGGCAGAGTGTCTAGCTGCAGAAAAGGATCTGATCTCAAACTAGGGTTGCTTGATGATAAAAGCAGTAACTCTCTCTGGTTCAGAAGACTTTGATCCCTTAAGACTGAATCCAAATCACTTTGCAGGCTTTCCATGCTGGATCCACATGAAGGAATTTAATTTCATCTTAATTCTGTAGTGAGTTATGATACACATTTAAGGTGTGTCCAAAAGCCAGTGGGCCTGGATTTTAATTAAAGCCAGTGGGCTTTAATATTGCTGGGTAGTTAGGTCTGATTTCCATTTAAAAAGAGCTAGGTCTCATTTACCTGCATTCTCAACAGCTTGTTGTACTGCCTGTTCAAAATTTAAGTCTTTAGAGTTAAAAAATGCTTCAATTCCTTCCTCTTCGGTCACAAAAGTAAACCGTTTTCCCAGAGCGAATATTGTGAATACAGGACCATGCTGGAACACACAAAAATTTCATATCACTGTATTGAAAACACCTTTGACAGGAGCCCAAACAGGACCTCATATTGACAAGAGGTCAGGAGGAAGCACCTGGTCCTTCCTGCTCTCTGCACACCTTGTCTTGGAAGTGCATAAAGATGAACATGAACCAGGTCTTACCATGTCTGCCAGGTAACGAGGGGAATCACATCCTCTGAACTCCTTGTTAAGTAGCTCTACATGCATTTCATGTTGTATGATGGCTCTGGTTACCCATCTTGCCCATCCCAGGCTGCCTGCAAAACTGCTTTAACTAGCCTGGCAGCTTCAGGAGAAAGGGATGGTAACTTCTATGAGACCAGAAATTATGTATTTTATTAGGGTAGGTGGTCTTGCTTTTCTTAGACTCACTGATGACACATGGGAAAAAACAGACAGTTCTTCCAGCCCACATCTTCTGTAGAAGGAAAACAGAAGCAGCAAACTTTAAGCAGGGTGCAAGTTGGAAACAGTGGAAGTCTGGTGTACTACTCCAGGCCCTGAGAGGAAATACAGTGAGGGATATATACAAAAGGAACAGTAAGAAGAATGCTAGCTCTTTATGAAAGAAGAAGAAATAAGTGTCATTTTGACAGACTGATGGATTAATCCAGGGGAGTAATTTTCTAATTGTGAAGTCTCCTCTGAAGATAATGACCCTTCAGAGCTGAAGAGGTTTCACACTGCCTAGAGCTTGTTTCTGCATTAATTGTACAAGGGCAGCTTGCTCATACTAAGCACACTTAACCCTCTTCTGGCAATGTTAAAGAGCCTGTAATTATTACAGATGTATTTTGCAACTTCTTTTACAGTATTTTGCAACTCCTGGGTTAATGACCTCTTTGCGAGCACCACCTGTTTTCTTTGGCTGTCCTATGCTTCAGTGCATACTCCTTTAGAAGGGAGAAGGAAGGAAAAGGCCTCAGCACATCATGCCAGTGTGGGATGTGTGAAGAGAGGGAGACAGACAGACATATTTGGGGTGCTTGAGCAGAAGAAGGGAAGAGCAAGAGAGCAGCCCTCCCCAGGGACAGGGAGTCTGTGGATAATCACACTGCAGACAGACTTCCAGACTAGGAGTGATGGATGCAAAGGTCCCTTTTGGCTCAGGGGGACCACAGGGAGAAGCTACAACTCAGAAGGACATGGAGTTGATGGATTAAGAAAAAAAAGTCAAAGTAAAGGTCCTATCTGCAAACACACAGTAAAGGGGGCATATGTAAGAAGCCCTCTCACACTGGAAATGTTTCTTATTCTAGTTTCTGTCCCAATAAAACCTGTTGTTTATAAAGTCCTCCATGTGGTTTTGGTGTGTTCAGATGTAGCAGCAGCTGCCATAGCACTACCATAGCAGCCTAGAGGGTCTTCAGGCAGATGAATACTCAAATTAACGGACCCAGAGCCACTAAGCTTGTTTTGTTCTTAGAATCATAGAACAGAGGCATATAAATGTTTTGGAAGGAAAATACCTTTAAGGTCATCAAGTCCAACAACTGTCTTAACTCTACCAGCTCTGGTGCCATGTACCTATGAGTCTTTTAAACACCTCCAGGGATGAGGATTCAACCACCTCCCTGGGAAGCCTATTCCAGTGATTGGGAACCCTTTCAGTGAAGAAGCTTCTTTTAACATCCAATAGAAACTTACCCTGGTGCAACTTTAGGCCATTTCCTCTCATCCTATCACTTGTTACTAGGGAGGAGAGATCAATGCCCACTTCTCTACAACCTCCTTTCAGGCAATGGTATAGAGTAAGAAGGTTTGTTTTGGTCCAGACTAAATAACCCCAGTTCCTTCCATGGCTCCTTCAATATGTTCTTTAGTACGCAAGAAGTTTTGCTGATCTAGTCTGTGAATGAACCCCCCCCCCCAATAAAAGACTCTTCTTTCACATTCGTTTTATAAATTCATCTAACAGAGATAAAAGCTTCCTGGGAAAAAAAGACCACTAAAGCAAGCTTCATTCATTGTGAAACATCTATTCCCAAAAGGGATTGGGATTGCACTACAAAGGGCAGTTTGGCAGGTTGCTTTAATCTGGCTGCCATCAGGCTATGTCTTCAACAGAACAAGGAGGTTCTTTAGCAGTCTTGTATCAGAAGGGTCAAAGAAATACCCTAAGTGTTTAAGTGAGCCTTGATCAATTTATTTAAAGATTCTTCTAGTCCTACATTTCCACCCTATGATGGGTGATCATGCTATGCATAAATGAAAGATATAGGAAAGAGACAATAATAGAAGATTAAAAGTGATCTGCTAAGCTCAAAGAAGCCAACAACCCCAGATTATACGGGTGATCTTACTCTATGGTGTGCCCAAAGTACATTAATAAGAGACCACACCTTGTAAGAAGTACTTACAAATATTATATCTAATAGTTTGAAACCAGGAAGTACATTTTAAAAATCCAGTAATTCTTAATATCTTCCAAATTTCAGGATGTTACAGTGATTTCAGTTTTAGCTAGTTTTTTTTGCAAGTAATAGGTTGTGTGACCCTTCAGTATTGAACACTTGAGGGTCACTGTATTTCATCAGTAGCAGGTGATATCATCATTAAATTAAAACAAGAATCTGGGTTTTATCAGTTAGCTGCCTAGAAATTAAGTATGAAATCACAGATAATCTTTTAGACTATCAGACAGATGAAAGAAAGGCGTGTCCAGGAGGCAAATCTTCACATTCATCTTTGGTTTTTTGGATGGAAAAAGTTGCCTGACAAGCATGCAGGGGACACCAGGCAGAACTCAGAAATCTCACCTAACTTTAGGTACACAATAATCAGTCTCATGGTCACAGCACCTACCACAGGGCTTTCTTTCCTCATTATCTGAATCCCAGATTAACATGTAGCCAGACTGCAAAAACGAAAGAGCAGTGTACTGGGTCAAAACAGGATGATCACAGCACAGAGATCATGCCTGGATCAGGTACACAGTTTAGCAGCATTACTGGTACAAAGCTGATCTTTCACCAGCTAAATGCTCCTGATGTCACAAGACATGACAGGAAAAGTGGCAGACGTAATACAGAAGTTTCTCCTTGCCTTTCCCCTTGCAGGCAGTCACCCTAAGCAAGCACCCACAAGCCTGCATGCTGCCACAGCCATTACCTTGCTTCTAGCTTGCTCTATAAACTCCAGAGGAGCTTTCCCGAACTGAAACGCAGCTCCAAACCAAGGGATCCAGCTCCTGATGCATGGAGGGGAGCTCGGGTTTCTCAGCTGAAACAAAACAGCCTTGAGAATAAGAAGTCCCAGGATTGCTGCCAAGAGGAGAGCAAGAGCCATTTTGCCTCTTTGCTGCCGGTTGCTGCAGCTGCTCTGCCTGCCGTGGCACCCGGCACAGTCGGCTGACCGGGATTACCCGAGTCAATGAATAGGGCCTCTTCTATCAGTCGTGCCAGCTGATCACTGCCATGGAGACAAGATATCAAAGCACAATTCAGCCCAGGGAACAAGTTCTTGTTTTGGAAAAGGCAGAGCCAATTCTCTTCCACTCTGGGACCAGGACCAAATCCACTGCTTTCAAAACTGACAAATCCTTGAACTTTGCACCCTGTTGCTGGAAGGCTGCCCAAACCTCTGGGGCAAAGCAGTGTGTAGTTTTCTTCAGCTAAAAGTAGTAACAACAACAACAATAATAATAAAATTGCAATATTGAGATTACAAAGCAGAGAGGCTGTGATTTGCAGACTTCTGTCTTTCAGCAAGGCAAGATGGTAAGAAACCTCTGCAGGCAACACCTAAAACAGCAAGCCTTAGGAAAGATACCTGCCATCTATCTGAGATCATCACATTGAAGGCTAGAGGTGTGCCTAGTGTCTGAGGAGCAGAGAAAAGATTTGTAGGTTGAACTATCAATTCAAAACCTGCTGGCAGCCCTTGTAGCCTCACTGCAATGTCAGAAGACAAGATTTCAGAGACGTCAGATTGGTTTCTCTGCACGTGTGGAAGTGGCACACCAAAACTATGCACAGAATTCATTAAGTACAAAAAAACCTGGGAAGCGCTCTCACAGCCTACCCCTGCACACCCTCGGCAGGTCTGAAGGCAATACAAAACCAGGAGTACTTGACAAACCAAGTGAGTGTGCTGACATTCAGTCTAACCTCAACAAGACGGAAAAATGATCCAACAGGGATTTATCATAAAATATCATTGATTTGGTTGGGGCAATTAATGAGGCAGGAATTATAAAATATGTAATTGTTTTATTTCCAAAAAGCCCCACCCACAAACTATGTACAAATCAGTTAAATTTGGGTTCTAATTCAGTTGGGAAAAGCTTCACAGGGATACTTATGGGCAATTCATTAAGTTAGGAGAATCAGAAAATGGGAAAAGTTTAGCCACAAAATGGCCTTGCTCCACTTATAAATAGGCAGCATGGAGCCATAGAGAAACTCTGTTTTACTTGCAGTGGTGGAGTAGAAATTTAATACCAATTACTGGTGACTGATGAGATAGATTCATCTGATTATAGCTGAGTATTTCATCTGCACACAAAGATGTTAAGCACTTAGGGGTGTGGGAAGGTGTTCTGGGCTAACTTTCTGTAACTTAAAAAGTCCTCAAACTCTCCACATGGGGATTACTGATTAATGACTAATGATTAACTTAGTGATTCATCTGAGCCTTAAAAATAAACTAAAAGCTGCTCTTGAACAGCACATGCCTTACCTTTAAGAGAAATTAAAATTGCTACAAAATTAACAGGGCTCCAGCATTCAATCGAGAAAAGCTTTAAACTTTTCATCTATGGGGTTTTGGGGAGAGATCAGCTTCTGCCTTCCCAGGTTTGCACGCCCCTTGCTCAAACTGCACAGCTCTCTGCCTAATCCCCAGGAGACATCAACTACTACAAGCACTTTAGCTCAGCACATAGTTTTAGCTAATGTAGCTTTTGTTAAACCAAATCTGCATCGATTTATCTATCTCAGATGTTTGTGCAGCTGCTTGACACAGGGCACCGTCTGGGGCTCCACAGGAACCACCATCAGTGGCAGCACCCCAGAAAGCATGTGTTCTCATAATCTCTAGGCCTCCTTTTTTTTTTTTTTTTTTTTTTTTTTTTTTTTTTTAATGAAATGGTGGGCAAAATTGTGCGTGTCACTATACTTACACTGCTGATTTCCTGATGGAGGGTAGCGTCGGAGACAAACTACATTTCCCATGAGCCTGTTGAGCTGAAGTCTCTTGTCACTGCACAAGGACCCTGCAGTTCTGCAGGAGTGACTTAGACTGCTACGGTTCAGGCTGCTGGAGAAACATGACCTTCAGCTATTTGCCTCCAAAACGACTCCGAGCAGAGCTGAGCTAGGGTCTGCTTTTACTGCAGACCCTTGCAGAGTGGCTGGTTAGCCGTTTCATGTCAAACGCTAGATGTCGCCTGCAGAAGAAGAGACGAGACTGCCTCTTCCAGAGAGATGGCCCCGGGCCAGCAAATTCGCTCTGTCAGCCTGTGCAGCGGCTGTGGCAGAACTAGGTACAACTCACCGTGATTTTCTTAGAGGGAAGAGGGTCAAAATTTACTTACTTACAGGGGGAACGGGGGAATTTCAGTCCCCAGATGCCTCGTTCCTTGGTGCTCTGGCTTATATGCTACAGCAAATCTGTTCGTTCTGCTCTGCTCCTCGCGACTTTTCAGTAATTTACGCCTGACGAGTGTTTTTTTGCCATCCAACTGTGGCTGGAGGGAGGGGTGTTTCAAGTTTAAATTTTTCCTTCTGTGACCAAAGGGCTGTAGTCATGAACACAGGGCGGTTGTGAGTAATTTAAACTGTGTGCTTCCTCGGTCTTCAGAAGACTAAAGAGGCAGGATGAGCTGTTGCCTAAATTAGTAGCTAGGGACTGTCTTTTTCAGGAATTTGCATTGCCTAGTTAATTCATGTTTC
Organism: Eubucco bourcierii; assembly: GCA_013396675.1. Classification (NCBI taxonomy): domain Eukaryota; kingdom Metazoa; phylum Chordata; class Aves; order Piciformes; family Ramphastidae; genus Eubucco; species Eubucco bourcierii. The sequence goes on along the minus strand of VWZE01022728.1, from coordinate 150,686 downwards.
ATCAAAGGAAAATCCAGTCTTAGGTGTCTGGTTACTGTGGAGATGTACAGTAAATTGCTTGCTGAACTGCTGGAAAGCAGCACTGTGTATGTAGCTCTCCTTCTGGATCAGGAATTTATCTGGAATATTTCCCAGCATATTGTGTATAATTTCTATCAGCTCTTACAGGCGAATTTGTTGCTTGCTCTAATGATTTTTAACTTCTCAATCTTTGCTGATCTTTAAACCTGAATACCAAATATATGTACTTGAGCGTGTCCAGAGAAGGGCAACGAGGCTGGTGAGAGACCTCGAGCACAAGTCCTATGAAGAGAGGCTGAGGGAGTTGGGATTGTTTAGCCTGGAGAAGAGGAGGCTCAGGGGAGACCTTATTGCTGTCTACAACTACATGAAGGGTGGCTGTAGCCAGGAAGTGGTTACCTTCTTCTCTCAGGCAACCAGCACCAGAACAAGAGGACACAGTCTCAAGCTATGCCAGGGGAAGTTTAGGCTGGAGGTGAGGAGAAAGTTCTTCACTGAGAGAGTCATTGGCTACTGGAATGGGCTGCCCAGAGAGGTGGTGGAGTCACCGTCCCTGGAGGTGTCCAAGGCAGGTTTGGACGTGGCACTTGGTGCCATGGTCTAGTCTTGAGGTCTGTGGTAACGGGTTGGACCTGATGATCTTTGACATCTCTTCCAACCTTTGTGATACTGTGGTACTGCAAAATGCAATGAACAAACAGAATCTAAATCTGCTGATGCTTTGAGTGGTGACTGCATTCCTGAGTCCTGCTCTGGAAGAACTCTGTGGTTTGGTGCATTGAAGAGGTATTGAACCAAATACCTCTTCCTGGAGAAAGACCGGGGAAATCCATCCCCCAGTGGGATACTCCTAGCTTGAAACTGAAATTAGGGGCAGCAAATACATACTCACAATGTTTCAGGAGCAGCCCTGGTCATCTGAGATAGACTTGGATCACCTTTCCTGGGCACCAGTTATTTCACTGAGAGAAAAAACAGGCTACACATGATTTTTGTGCCTGCATCAGAAAAGCAGCATGCTTTAGCATGGTTTGTAGGACAGGTGCACATGTGTGCACCTGCATGTGTGTCTGCATTATCATGGCCATTGTGAGGTTGTTCCTGACTGTAACGTGCTGCTGCTATACTGGGCAGAACTGGAGAGGTGACACACTCAATAAAGAGATTTGATTGATCTTTATTCAGGGGAAATAACTGGAACATAATTTATTGGAAACTGCAAGTATTGCATAACGAATCCACAAAAACAGGCAAGGGAGAAAGACTTAGTGTTTCACAGGAATGTATTTTCGTTGCTCATGCCCTGAGCCACTTTTTACAGACCTGGATGTGAATCTCCTGCTCTCCACAAATCCCCAGTACCCCAGTTAGGTACAGTTCCTGCTGCCTTCTAGTGCCTCCACAGTTCTCTTGGCCACCTGGCAGTGCTGTCTGTGGAGCACATGTTGCCAGGGTGGTAGATATCTTTGCAGCTGCACTTGCATTGACATTTGTTCCCTGCTCTTTCTTTTCAGTGACATTTCCCCTGGATCTCACAAAAACTCGACTGCAGGTCCAAGGTGAAGCTGCTGTACACCGCAGTGGAGTTGCTGCTGGCCAAACAGTCCCTTATCGTGGCATGCTGCGCACTGCAGCTGGCATTGTACAAGAAGAAGGCTTACAAAAGCTCTGGCAAGGAGCCACACCAGCTGTCTACCGCCACATAGGTGATTATCTTGCTCATGATGGGACAAGTTTGGATCCTGCCTTCTGTGGCCAAAAGCCTTTTGGAGTGAGCTTACCATATCATCTTGTACTTCAAATATATCTTCATAGACTTCTTCAGCCTCCCCTGCAATCCCACTTTGAAATATATGGGATGCTAGCTCCGTGTTGTCTCTTCCTTCCTTTGCTTGTTCCTTCACAGCCTTACTCCGGCTTCTGGGAAAGCAAAATATAATTTTCCTGTTGTCTTTGCTGAGGAAGATCTTCAGTGGTAGCAGACACTTAAGAGTCCTCAGACAAATAAGTAACTTTTACTTCAGGGAATAGGGCATGGGCTGGACACAAAAGATAAGGTTGCAAGTTCTAGGATGTAGATTTTTTTTTTAGTGGCTTGGCCACAGGTAACAGCTTTCTATGTTTTACTTGGAAGTACTGTGACAGCGATAAACCTCAAAAGCACTTGTGGGAGATTTTGTGCTTGGCACCAGCTGAGAGGAAAGCAATGAGGTCTCATCTCCTTGGCATGCAGGCATAACCTGTGCTGCCTCCCAGCAGATATGTGGCTCAGTCAGAGAGATTCTCTGATGCTAAAAAATTCTGGCTTTACATTGCTACCAGGCAGCCCCCTCACTTTCCCCATTTTGATCATGAATGTGAGAGCAGTGACCAGCTCGGCCAGGCAAAGTCTAGGGTGTTTTACAACCAGTCTCTTGAACTCTCTATCACAGCTGTGACCTTCAGAAATAGCACATCCAAAACCTGTCTCCTGATTTTGTTTTCCACAGTGTACTCTGGTGTTCGCATGGTTGTATATGAACATCTCCGTGACTCTGTGCTTGGCAGGGCTGAGGATGACAGCTTTCCTCTCTGGTAATGTGACATATTTACACTTTTGCCATTTTGGGGATTGTCTATATTACAGGAGTCCTGCAGCCCTAAAAGGTAACTCATGGCTCACCCACCCTGAAGAGGGTAAATATACACTAGGGGTTTAACCCTTTCTTTAAACTGACAAAAGTGTTACTGGCTACTTTAACTACCTGCAGTCACCACAATTACTACCTTAACTTTGGCTGTTAAAGAATAACCATTGATACTTGTTTCACCTGGGCCTTGCTGCTGCACTTGCAGCTTGAACACTGTGGTTTGTTCAGATTTTCAGTGTGTTCCGGAGTTTAATTTCTTTCCCTGTTTGGCAGGAAAGCTGTAGTTGGAGGCATGTCTGCAGGTGCCATTGGACAGTTTTTTGCCAGCCCAGCTGATCTGGTAAAAGTGCAGATGCAGATGGAAGGAAAAAGGAAGCTGGAAGGAAAGCCATTACGGTCAGTTCCTCTTGAAGCTGGCAGATTTTTTTCTTGTCAATGATTATTCTTTGGTTGATGCTGTGGCTCCTTCTGTTTTCTCCCATATCCTCAGCTATTTAGAGCCCTTTTGGGGGAAAAGCAGTACCTGGGAGGTTCTGGGCAGTGGAGAAGGTGGGAAATTCTAGACTTCCTCCTTAGTCTACTTATACTTGCCTTCTTATCCTGATTTATTGGTCCCAGAGACCAAAAACCCTCACCCACCCTACATGTTCAGCATGCCCATGTCAGTGTTCTGCTGGGAGGAAGGAAGGACATTTTCTGAAGAATGAAAACTGGAAGAAAGGATGGGGGAAGTGGCTTGTGAAAGGAAGGAATGGGTTGCCTGCAGATGGCAGGGCTCAAGACCTTCCTGCAGGTACCAGGATATGCTGCTCTTTGTATCCAAAACCACAGGCATCCTTTGGTGTCTCATAGTTAGCACTGAAACCCAGCTGTGAGGTCAAAGAGTCATCCATCATTAGCTGCCAGACTGCTGCTTACCAGGGCTTGCCAAGCACTGGAACAGGCTGCCCAAGGAATTGGTTGAGCCACCATTTCTGGGGACTTGTACGCATGGTGCTGAGGGACATGGTTTAGTGATGAATTGGGGGTCCTGAGTTAACAGTTGGACTCAATGATCTTAAAGGTCTTTTCCAACCAAAATGATTCTATGGTTCTATAAAAGTCAAAGATGTGTCAAAAAATGGACCTGGAGAGCCAGATCCTTGTAGGTATAAATTGCCTTTCCTATGTGAGGACTCGGTACCACAAAGCACTGGAATATGCAAAAACTTTTCCATACCTGGGCTCTCTGCTCGGTACTTGCATGTTGGTTTCAGGTTTCGAGGAGTGCATGATGCATTTATGAAGATCTTGTCCAAAGGAGGCATACGGGGCCTTTGGGCTGGATGGGTTCCAAATGTCCAGAGAGCTGCCTTGGTGAACATGGGAGGTAAATTTCATAATCTGGTCTGCAGCATGCGGGGCCAAATCTAAGATTTAAAAAGGAGAGGTCAGCTACTCCTCTCTGTTGTGTCTCTTTGTTATCTACACTGGGGACCTGTTTGCAATACACTGCAGGTAACTTCTGCCCTAAGTGTCTTCTTCTTGTGGAAATCAGGGTCCTTAAAAAATAACAGTTTGTGCCTGAGCCTATGGGTTAGTAAATTGGAAGGTGAGATGGTCCTACAAGGCAGCAGAGCAAGGACCTCGTCAGCCACAACTCAGCTCTCTGCTGCCCAAGCAAGGTGAGCAGGGCAGAGCCAGCACAGGCAGCAAAGTTCCACCATGACACAAAGCCTCAGGAACTGGGGGAGCAGGAGCAGAATAAGCCCAAGCAGAAGCACCTCCTATCCTCAGCAACCTTTTCCCTTTATACTCAGTGTGAGGTTTATGGTCTGGAGCACACCTGTGGGCCACCTTGGGTCAGATGCCCCAGCTGACTCAAAGCTGGTAACAGCCTGCAGCCCATGGCTGGCTTCTAATTCTATCCTAGTGAAACCAGGACAGGTTAATGAGTTATTTTGCAGAATTTTCCATTTGGGATCCATTTTATCATTTGTAGGTTAGATCAGAGAAGGAGGTAGGGAAAAGGAGCACATGATCGCATGTCTAATTACAGGACCTAGGTGCCACAATTATCATTGGAAACTGGGGGCAGAGCGCTAACTGTGTCAATGGGAGGAACTGCACTGGAAGCTTAGGTCTTGCCAAGCCTCCATTCTCCTTAAAAATCCCACAGATTCCATTACCTCCTAGCAATACCAGATTTTCTCATTATCCTCTTTCTAGATTTGACCACTTATGATTCAGTGAAACACTTTTTGCTTCTGAACACACCACTTGTGGACAACAGCATGACTCACAGTGTTGCCAGGTACCGTATTCCGAATTACCTCTTTTCTGCTGTGGAGCATTTCTGGCCTTCCTCTATCATCTCCCTCTCTGTGCCAGCAGAGGTCTCTAGTCTTTGGTCATAATACTGCTGATACAATCTACCTTTGTAACTACTTGAGAATATCTTTGTACAAAAGACACAAGACAAAAGATGCAGCCATTGCTACAAAACTGCCATTGCTTAGAAGTGCCTTGCTGATGCATTAAACAACCTCACATATTTGTGAGAGCACAGGAGTTTCTACTTCTCCAGAACTGACGCTATTTTATCTAACCTATTTTTAATTTTAGCAAAATGTAAGAATGAGCAATATAGACTCTGCAGAACAACCTCTTTTACTCCCTTAAATTACGAAGAAATCTGCTTTATATAAATAATATAATAAATTGCCTGTGGGTCCTGCCTCAGAATTGGACACAGAGTGAGGGAAGCACTACCAGCAAACCTTCTCCCATATCAAGTCTGTGTTAAGCTATGATGTATTACTCATGATTTTATGATACAGCATCCTGGCTTGTATTGGAAAGAGTAGCAGAAAGGCCAGCAGAACTAGGGAAGCGCAGTTGTCCTCCTATACTCGGCACTGGTAGGGCCACACGTCAAATACTGTGTTCAGTTTTGGGTCCCTCACTACAAGAATGGGATTGAAGTCTTGGAACATGTCCAAAGGAGGACAATGAGGCTGGTGAGGGGTCTGGATAACAGGTCTTATGAGTACTGGCTGAAGGAACTGGGGGAAAGGAGGCACAGGAGGAGATCTTTTCTCTCTACAACTACCTGAAAAGGGGTTGCAGCAAGGTGGGGATCAAGGTGGGGGCCAATTAACAAGCAATAAAACAAGAGAAAATGGCCCCAAGTTGCACAAGGGTAACTTTAAGGTGGATATTACAAAAAATTTCTGCCCCAGAGAAGTGGTAGAGTCACCATCCCTGAAGATATTTAGAAGACAAGTAAATGTGGAGCTGAGGGACATGGTTTTGTAGTTAACTATCAGTACTGGTTTAATTGTGTGACTGATGATTTTAAAGGTCTCTTCTAAACAAAGCAATTCCATAACAACTGTTTTAATATATTATATAACATATAATAGAATTTCAATTACCATGATAAAACCTAGTTTCTTCTTCAAGTATCTGTCACTGTTGGCAGTTGCTGTTCTGGCCTGGTAGCTGCTGTTCTGGGAACCCCAGCTGATGTGGTCAAAACCCGGATAATGAACCAGCTGAGAGATAAGCAGGGAAGGTAGGGACACGTCAGAGACCAATTTTTCAGTAGAACACCTAAGTCTCAATGATTTCACTAGGAGTGAAGTGCTAAGTCTCTAACTTCCATTTAATCTTTCTGATGATCATTTTATTGTTTCAGTTTGGCATGTCTGGGGAGGTTGTTGTGATGGCCTCCTAAGCATACCCAGCTGCATGCTGGATTTAATTTCTGATGGGACTCCAGTGAGGTTACCAAAGAGCTCTTGCTTGTACAGATTTAACAGATACATATTAATTTTCAGAGCAGGGAGGGGATAACAGTTTGTTTTTTTTTAAATTGCATATTTGTAATCTTAACACTATTTGTTCTTCTTTCACATTGCTAGAGGTCTGCTGTATAAGTCTTCCGTGGACTGTTTGATTCAAAGTGTACAGGGTGAAGGATTTATGTCTCTATACAAAGGCTTTATACCAACCTGGATGCGAATGGTGAGTACCTTTTAACTCTCTAGTTGAACAATATGGCATTAAAATGTAAGGAGATCACTCTGTGTCAACACTTTCCCAAAACTATTTGGGTCTCTTGATTAATTGCAGATAGCATAGTTGAATGCAGTGGATGACACAACCTCCTCCATGTTGCCTATTGCATCTCTTTAATCTGGAAAATGCCGTTCTGATTAATTACTAGTGATTTTCCTTGAGTTTTTTATCATTTTAGGCTCCCTGCTTCTTCCCTTCCTAAAACTCTCCATTGTTCTCTTCTTACTCCTAGCCTTGGGCTTCTTTTGCATACTTCATACTTTCATTCCTCCTTCTCTCCTGATCCTGTAATTGCTTTATTACTGCACCATGCCCAGGCCTCACTTTTGCTCCTATTGTATTCTGGATGGTGCTTTCTCCTGCATACTCCTGGGGCATTAAAGTAGTATCTGTACAGTTAGGCCAAGGGAACCTGGGAACCAGAATGTTAGTTTGGGCAAGGGACAATTTTCAGGAGTGAAATTAGAAATGACTACCTTGTTTTTCTGAATCTGTAAGAATTTAACAGTATGACTGTGTTTATACTTTACCCATGGGGCTCAAGGTCCTAACACTGTTTAAATTACCAGACTAAATGCTATGATCAAATGCAACAAACCTCCTTCTCTAATGTAACTTAGCACAATGGTGACCAGCAATGTCTGGTCAAGAGTAATTACAGGAAGGTTCTGCTCAGTCCCCTGAGCCAGAGCACATTCAGTATTGATGGGTTCTTTATGAGTTCACTACTTTCAGTTTCCATGGAACATCAGCCAACGTATATTTCCCAAAGGCCTGTGATTTTGGGAATGTTTAATGAGTGTTTCAGAGGAGCAGGAAAAGGTCTTTTCTAAGCACAAGGCAACCTTTTGCCAAACTCCAATCTATTGCTCTAACAAAACAGTAAAAATTGAAAAAAAAGAGCATCTCGAATGAACAGGTACAGAATATACATTTTATGCAATGAGAATTGTATAATTGTCTGATTGAGGTTTTAGAACACAAAAACCTTTATGTATCATTTTTGTTTTTTTGGGGTTTTTTTAAACCATTCAGCCTGAAGTAGTCTCTAAACATGAAACTTTTATGAAACATTTCAGGTCAAACATTATGTGTTGGCAAACTAAAAAATGAAAGGTTTACGTGTCTTTGTGAAAAACTGAATAGCTCTAACCATATGCAACACTGCAACATTTTTTAATGAAAAACGTGACATTGATCTTAAGAATATTTTTTTTTTTCTCCACAAGGGTGGTTAGGCACTGGAACAGGTTGCCCAGAGAAGTTGTGGAGGCTCCAACCCTGGAAGTGTTCAAAGCCAGGTTGGATGGGACCTTCAGCAACCTGGTCAAGTAGGAGGTGTCCCTGCCGATGGCAGGAGTTTGGAACTAGATCATATTTAAGGTCCCTTCCCACCCAAACCATTCTATGGCTCTATGATTTTTAAGAGATAGCTAAATTTAATGGGTTTATTCATTGAGTGACTTCTGTGTTTGTTTCCACAGGCTCCTTGGTCACTTGTGTTCTGGCTTACGTATGAACAGATCAGAAGGATCTGTGGAGTGAGTTCTTTTTAAAATCGTGAAATCGCTTCAAAAAGCAAATAAAAAATGGAAGACTGAATTCTCCATAAGGCATCCCAATCCCACAGGGATCTAATTACTTTAGAAGACTGGTAGCAGGATCACATGTATAGGTTGATGCCCCTAATCCTGCCCTTACTGGTTAGGAGTAACCATGACAAGGATCCTACTTGCTTGTCAAACTGCTATATGATATTTATCTACAGGATAAAATTGTCACAGTGACACTTAATCTGGCAGCCACCATCAACTTTCTACAACAGTAAACAAGAGGTAAGAAAAAAAAATCTACCAAACAAGTAGAATATAATACTGTTCACTTGTCTGGCAACAGCAATAGTTCATCTTGTAAAGGACAACAGCAAGTTGAGCAACCCATCACTGAACATCTTCTGTGGCTAAGTAGTCCATAAAATTAGATGAGAATTTTTGGTTTTATTACATTTGCACACACATGGACTACCTCTTGTTAGTCTGGTGTCTCAGCAAACCAAGATTGTAGTGCTAGGACCCTAAAAAGATTAAAGCAGTTTACCCAGTTTCAAATTTGTTTTGCACAAAAGGTGGAAGGGTTTGTGTTCCTCCTAGGTCCCAGAGACCACCTGACCTTCACTCAACCATTTGAGTAACATTCATGAGTGAAATGCAGTCCTGTACCCAGGAAATCAAAAGCCTAGTTTGCTCTGTCTCTCTTCAGGGTTTTACAATACACATGGTGTCCACAGGACACTGAGTTAAACTACTTGTCCTGTGACAGTCACAATGCTGGTATGACAAACTGAACAACTAAGGTACCACTTTTTCATGGAAATACAGACAGTGCCCATTTTCAGTCTAGGTGGAAATCTAATTTGTATCTTCAATACTACAGAATATTTGCATAGGAATGATTTATGTCTTTTCAACCTAAAGCTTTCCAGATTTTATAGGAAAGAGTACTGCTATTTGTCACTAGGCTTATCTTTGGTAATCAGGAGGCAAAAATGCAACATAAAAGCAATCATAATGTAGACAGAACTAAGCTGTTTTGGTTTAGCAGTGTCTAGTAATGAAATGGTTGTACAAGAAGTAGCTCTCTGAATAAGTAAGATTTCTTCTAGACTAGTATGCAGCTAGTATCTTCAGTGTGTCATTTTCTGATTAAGTACAGTTTGGGCATCTTCTTGGCTTGCACTTGTATTTTTTGATAGTATGGTAGATCTTTTGTGGTTGCATGCATTTGGGTGTGTGATTCTAGACTGGAAAAATATTCTCACCATTATGAAGAGGTAATACTGTTATTTTTCTAGTTATCAGCCTGAGAAACTAATTCAGTTGTTTCCTTCTTGCACACCATCACCAGCAAATATAAACCAGCAGTCAAAGCTGCATCCTCAGTTACATCCTGAGTGGCCCTGCCTACAATCCTGTTACAAAGATAACCTGCTGGTGGATATGCAGGAGTACTGAATCTACTGAGTTTTTAAAAATGTAATTTAAAAAGTCTTAGTAAAAACAGTTTTAATCTTAATACAGCTCTTTGTGAAACACTAAAGAGATTTCTAACAGTGCTGGTTCCTAGTCTTTCTCTCCTATCAGGAAATGCTCAGAGAGTTCAGGTTGTTCAGCCTCAAGAAGGCTGCAGGGACACCTTCTTACTGCCTTTCAATACTTAAAAGGGGCTTATAAGAAAGATGGACATAATCTTTTTAGCAAGGGCCTGTTGTGACAGGACAAGGGGTGATGTTTTTAAAATAAAAGAGGGGAGATTTAGAAGGAAGAAATCTTTTACAGTGAGGGTGGTGAAACACTGGCACAGGTTGCCCGGAGAAGTGGAAACATCCCTGGAAACATTCCAGGTCAGTTTGGCTGGGGCTCTGAGCAACCTGATCTAACTGAAGGTGGTGCAGGGAATTTGGACTAGATGACCTCTAAAGGTCCCTTCCAACCCAAACCATTCTATGACTTAATACTTTAAAATAAATAAAATAATGCAAATAGGAAACCTTGCAGTCATTTCCTGCATTACTTCTTAGTGGCTTCTAATTCAAAATTTTTCAAACATAACTTTCTACCTTGTGAAGTGCTCGGCCACGTTGATTTAGACTTACCAGCTTCAGTTTCAGAAGCCTGAGAATGGCATTGTTGTTCCTGGGCTGGACTCTATTGTAGCCTTAGAAAGGTTCAGTGAAGTCCTGGGCCTTCTCCTTCCTCACATGTCCACTTCTAACCATTGTCCCTAAGGCTGCAAGGTAGCACCGTCAGAATATCAAAGGCCTGCCTGGGAAAAAGGATGTGAAATCGGGGAGACATCACACATTTGCACAACTGAACAGATGAAATGGAACAGTGCAACAGTCCAGGCTACCTGGAAAGGCCCATCAAACCCAGCACCCACATTTGCCACTTCCTGAGTTCCTGTGAGGTGATGGTTGCCTGTAGCTGCTCCATCCACAGGAAGGATAGTCCTAAATCAGTCTTTACCTTCTCCTTGCTACAAATGGCTGAGTATTACAGAACATTCCAATAAGACCTCCTGTTGAGTCATTAGGTTCAGACTGGATTATTTGTTTCTAAACTTACTGTTTGAGGCCCTAATCTTTGAAGAAATGGCTGGATGCAAGTCTTATTTCCTGATTGTAAAGAAGAGTTTGGACCCTATGTTCTGCCAGACTCAGCTTATTTCAGCTTGAGCTGGATACCTCTGGAAAGGGACCCTCAGAAAAGAAATCCCTGGGAAATAATACCCTTAAAATCTAAGTTTACCTTCCCCTCACATGATAGTTCTGTCCAATAGTAATATTTGTGTCTGAGGCCTCCCTGTTCCTCATTGCATCATTTTTTCTGCCTCTGAGCTGGTTAATCTTTTTCTTGAAGATGTAGCTTCTGCTACATTTTTCACAGAATGCAGGGTCTCAAAGCTTCCCAAGGTGCAAGCATCGCATCAGTTCACTGCTTGTGGCTGGAGGCCTCAGTAAATCTAGGTACTCATGCTAAGGAAGCCCCTTATGCTAATCGAAGCAAAACAGCTGCAGGGCGGCCCCTACCTCAATTGCTGAGGAAGCCGGAGGCCGGCTTGCAGCAAGATCTCATTGCTGGGGTGAGAGGCTGGCCTTGTGCGCCCAGCCTGCTCCTCAGGCGCCCAGCCAGGATTGGAGCTTGGCTGTAACGAGACTGGAGAGCCATAGGGCTGCGGCGACGCGCAGTCTGCTACCGACCCCGGCTGCTCGAGCTATCACCCACTGCCATCCCAAAATACCCACCCTCACACTGCCGCCTCAAGCTGACCAATAGGTCCCAAGTCCTGTTCGTGCGCCCCGCCCCTCTAGCCTGCTCTGGCCAATGGGGGCTAAGCGGGCTCGAAGGGTTCTCCTCCCTTCACCCCGGCCCTTGGCCCTTCTTGTCACACAGCCGATGTGGAGCGCTCCATTCTGGGCGAGGGCAGCTCCAGTGAGCTCTGCGGCTAAAGCCTTCCCCGAGCACAACCCCCTTCTTTGTCACAACTCCTATCAGTCTCGATTTAGCAGGAGCGGCCATGGGAGTATTAATCCGCTCCGCCCTTCCTGTTCACGTTCACCCCCGCGGGGATCGAAATGGACCCGGTCACCCGGGCAGCCGCGGAAACGGGTCACGTGGGCAGCGCATAGCGTATGAGGTCGGGGCGGGAAGGGGGCGGTGCTTGAGCCTCGTGGAGTGGCAGTTGCGCCTCACGGGGCAGCGGTTCGGCGCCTTGCCGCCGGCGAGGGTTGAGCCGGTAGGATGAGCTCCGGGCTGGGGAAGCTGCGCCCTGGCGCCAGGGTAGCCTTGCGGGTCAGCGCCGTCGGCCTGCGCCCCGAGGTGCCCATCCTGTGGCTCTGGGGACTGCTGGGTGAACGCAGTGCTGACTATCTACGGCTTCACCATGTGATCCAAGTGGTGGTGAGGCAGCACTTGGCAACTGCTCCAGGTCCCAGCAGGCGAGTGGCCAGTGGGGTTGAGCTACGCCTTGGAGACCTGGGCCTGGTGGAGGTGATTGGACACTGGTACCGCTGCTGTGTGGTGAGTCGTCATGGGCGGCAGTACCGTGTGTTTCTGCTTGACGAGGGCTGCACAATTGTCACGTCTGCCTGTTACCTGGTGCAGGGCTTCAAGGAGCTTTTCAGTCTGCCCCCGGAGGTGTTGGGCTTTATAGTGGCTGATGTCCTGCCTGCTGGAGGTTCCAGGGTGACAACCTATGAAAATGTACCAATATCCGCTTGGACAGTAGAAGCTATGGAGTTCCTCAGCTGCCTGCATGGCAAGGAGGTGTCTGGTCTGGTGCGGGAGGTGGTGATGCCCCGACTCATAGTGCTTCAGCTACCTCAGCTTGTGACACAGATGTGTCACCTGGGTCTGGCCAGACAGGTCACTCCCAATTGGTTCTGCCAGATTCTCAGGTGCTGCTTAACTTCTGGCCACTTAGGGAATCAGCTCAAGCTCCAGCCTCTTGCACATTGCCATGTAACATTTGGAGTGACACAGCTTCTTAGTGTTTTGCTCTCATATCAGCCGGTCACACCTGCCTTGGATTACTTCTACCCACAGCTCGAGGTGGGTGTGAAGGAACCTGTCTTAGTGACCCATGTTTCTGACCCACACCACATTTACTGTCAGTTGCAGAGCCTGTCCCAGGAGATCCACCGTCTCTCTGATACTATGTGCCACATTTATGATCAGTGGGAGCAGGATTTATTGCCTGAAGTGGGCTTACCCTGTGCTGCCCGTGGCGTAGATGGCCAGTGGTACCGTTCACTCCTGCTGGAGCTTATTGCTGGGGAGCAGGATCAGCAAATGGCTCTAGTGATTTTTGTGGACTATGGCAGGAAGGAGACTGTGACTAGAGCTAATTTGCGTCATTTGCCTGCTGAGTGTTTTCGCATGCCTGTGGTGACGTACACGTGTGCTCTTCAGGGTATCTCAGATGGGGGTCATGGCTGGTCCTCATCTCAGATTGATGAGTTGAAAGCATTGCTGCTAGGCAAACAAGTGAGTGCTGTCATCAATGCATTTAACCCCTTTGAGCATCTTTATTACGTGAACTTCTATGGGGAAAATGGCACCAACTTGAACCATCTTTTTGGGGTGCAGGCATGCTGCCTAGTGAGTCAAACTGAGGTCGGGGACCAGATAAAAGAGTTAACAGCTGAAGAACTGGAATTGCCACCAGGAGTACCTTCTGTTCCTTTAATTCACAAAGGTTTGGCCTCTGTTCCTGTAGCTGGTGTCCATCTGAAGTTGGATGTGTTCTACAATGTGCAGGTCTCTCATATCCAAGACCCATCTGAGTTCTGGCTGCAGCTCCATGAGCATTGCCAGCTCTTCAGGAAGTTGAAGCAGAACATGTGGAAGTTTTACTCTCATGCCACAAAGTTGGATGGTGCTGGGTGGAGCCTGCAGGTGGGATCCCTTTGTTGTGCTCGTGGGAAAGATGGTGCCTTTTATCGAGCAGTGATCACCAGGGTACTGGACAGTGGGGTTGAAATACACCTGGTGGACAGAGGCAGTATGGAAACTGTAGATTGGTGTGTGGTGAAGGAGCTGCTGCCTTGCTTCAGGAAACTACCTGCTTTAGCTCTCAAGTGTTGTTTGGCAGGTGTCTCCCCGTTGAGAGGGAGTTGGAGTGAATCATCTGTGTCTGCCTTCAGAAACATTGTACTGGACAAGGGACTAAAAGTTCATTTTTTGAATATAGGGGGTGACAAATACATGGTTGAAATTTTTGACCAGTCTCAATTAGGGGAGAAAAGTGTAAGTAAACTCATGGTCCAGGGAGGGTATGCTGAATACCAGAGGTGTGAAATACTTGAAATTCTCCAGAAATCATCTGATGAGGCTGTGAGCCAGGCTTCTGCCCTAGCATGTGCTGGGAAGGAATACCAAATAAATGCAGAAAGGAAGCTGACAGAAGAGTCTCATCTAAAGAGAAGTGATAGAGCACTTAATTCTCAGGTGGCTGTGATGGTCAGAGAGAGCCCTGTAGGAGATGTTCACAATTCTAAAAAGAGTGAATCTGTTGCCATTCAGAAGTATGGTGGCAAGGAAAATCTGCATCCTTCTTTGAGACAGGCTTATATAGAAATGAAGCCTAGCTTCTCTTATGGAGGTCAGTTAGAAGTGGGAAGTACAGTTAATGTAGTTGTGTCATATGTCGAAAATCCAAGTTACTTTTGGTGCCAGTTAAGTAGAAATAACCGTGACCTAGAGTTATTAATGAAGGAAATTCAGGAGTATTGCAAAAATTCATCCCACCCACATGCTTGGCCAAATTCTGTATGCTTGGCCCAGTACTCAGAGGATAAAAAGTGGTACAGGGCTTTAATTATTGGTGAAGTCCCTTCTGCAGAAAAAGTAGAAGTCATGTATGTTGACTATGGCAACAGAGAGCTGGTCTCTCTAACAAACCTCCGCTCAACTAATGAACGCTTTCTTAGGTTAGAGGCTCAGGCTTTCAGGTGCAGCCTTTACAACATAATCCAGGCAAATGATCAGGATCCATTTGCTTGGAGTGAGGAAGCTATTCAGGCTTTTCAGGAGTTTGTTGATGCATCTTCGGGTCAAGTTGAAATGAAATGTACAATATTTGCCTTGGCTTCAATAAACAAGAAGGAACTATTCAACATTGTAGACTTAAGGACACCTTTTCAGAGTGCTTGCCAGTTTTTGACCGAGAGAGGTGTGGCAAGGCATTTGTCTCGTCAGATGTGTCTGATACCCTCGTTTGAGCTTCATTCTTACTATTATTCCATGCACGATATCAAAATTGGGAGTGAGGAAGACGTTTATATTACGCATGTTGAAGATCCATGGACATTTTACTGCCAACTTGAAAGACATGCAGATGTCTTAGCACAGCTTGCCAATAACATCAGTCGCCTCTGTGAAACAGTGACCAACTTTAAAACCTTGAAAAAGTGTGGGAGCTTGTGTCTAGCAAAGTATACTGACAATGAGTGGTACAGAGGAGTAATTATGAAAACAAGCCCTAATATAGAAGTGTTCTTTGTGGATTTTGGGAATACAGAGACAATAGAGAATGATCACATGCTTCCTTTACCCAGTGATGCTTGTGATATCTTGTTTTTGCCAATGCAAGCCATAAAGTGCTCCTTACCCAATAAAGCTCACGTTCCCAAAGAAGCTACAACATGGTTTAAGCAAGCTATCTTAGAAAGGCAATTAAAAGCAGTAGTAGTAGGAAGAGAATCTGATGGCAAACTGTTGATGAATTTATTTGATGGCGGTACTCAGATTAATGTAAAACTGAAGGAGGAATTAAGGTTAATAAAGAACACAGGACTGTGTAGGCATGTAGAAAATGAAACTTTGTGCTCTGGAAATAAAGATAGGAATGAGATGAATGAACCTGCAGAGCCCCCTTTAAATGCAGGTAGTCCTCTTGAAAGAAAAAAATGCATATCTGAAGCCCTGGGAGGAGGTGACACTAATGAAAGGCACTTCAAAGGTGATGCAAACCTTTTCCAGCCTACTGGGAAGGGAGATCTGGCAGCTGGATTACCAGAATCTGATGAAATGCTTAGCAGTAAGAAGGATGCTTTTTTGTTAGAGCCTCTGCTCTCTGTCCAGGTGGATACACAGTCAGATATTAAATCTGATGCTCAAGACACGCGCAAAATGATTAAAAATGCTTCTGATCAACTGCAACAGAAGATAGTGCCAGCTCTTAAAGTGTTAGTGTATGTGTCTCATGTAAATGATCCACTGGATTTTTATGTTCAGCTAGAAAGTGATGAGGCTCAGCTTAACAGCATTTCAGAATGCTTAAACAATAGGACACAAAGAAAGAAGTCTTGTGGACAGCCTTTTCAAGCAGGAGACTTAATCAGTGCTGTTTATCCAGAAGACAGTCTGTGGTATCGAGCTGTAGTAAAAGAGAAGATTTCTGACAATTCATTAAGTATACAATACATTGATTATGGTAATACTTCAGTAATTAATGCTGGTCAAGTGCACAGACTCCCTGAAGAGTTATCATCTATTCCTTCACTAAGCATTCACTGCCGCCTGGGTGGACTTAAACACAGAAAAAATATGGACTGGGCAGAGAAAGCAGTGCTTTACTTCACCAGGAGAACAAGTGAAGTTCCACTAATGTGTGAATTTACAGAGAAAGTTGAAGATAAATGGGAAGTTATTCTCAGTGACTGTCAAGGTATAATAACAGTGGATTTAGCTGATGAAAATCTTGCAAGGACGGAAAGAACTTGTTCAAGAGAGATACTTGATAGAAGAGAGAATGGTGATAATGCCTGTGAGCCTTTGCCTCCTCAGGCACAGAATGAAATTTCCTGTGTAAGTGATTGTAAAACATTTATCTGGAAGTTTCCAGTGTCAGGTCAAACTCTGAAAATTTATGTCACAGTGGCAGATGGTCCAGAATACTTCTGGAGTCAGAGTGCTGATACAGAAGATATGAAGTACATAGAGGAAAAAATAGAGGAAGCTGAAAACCTTGGACTAAACTGTTTGAACGATTGTGTATCTTGTATTAAAAGTGGTGATATTTGTCTAGTAAAATACAGTGAAGATGGAAAGTTCTACAGAGCTAAAGTCATCAGCGTGAAAGGTGACAGTGTAGTTGTTAGACACGTGGATTATGGCAGTGAGGAATCTGTTAGCGTGACAATGGTCAAACAGATTCCATGTGAATTGCTCAAAGTACCTAATCAAGCATTTGCTTGTTGTCTGTCAGGTTTCTGTTCCTCAGAGGGCTCATGGCTTAGTGAAGCAAAAGAAAAGTTTTATGGTATGACCAAAGATCTCTTACTAGAAGCTGAAGTAATGGAAACTCAGGAAGATAAAGCTTCTGAAGTCCCTCTGTCTGTCGTGAAGCTGGAAGGTTCTGGCAAGAATATTAATGAAGAGATGAAGTCTTTTTGGAAGGCCTATAGTGGCTCTGGTGACAGTGCTTTCTCAAACCTTGTGGACCTCTTAAAGGAAGACAGATGTTCAGACAATGGTGTGGATCATTGTCTCCAAAGAGAAATGACTGGTATTTCTTCATTAGCTCAAGAAGAAAGAGAAAGTGCTTTGCTTTGTTCCGAACCTTTCCTGGGTGTGACTTCAGAGTCTTTAAATACCATAGAAGCCAATGCATCAGTGGGAGCTGTTGAGTATGTGTCTGGGAAGGCTGAGGATGGATGTGAAACAGCTGAGTATCAAAGTAACTTTGGTAAAGAGACATCTGAAGAAGACAGCAGTAACAATGCGTTAGTAGAACCATCGCAGCTCTGTAGTCTTCATATTTTGGGGAGTGAGATGAAATCTGCAGAAGAAGAATTATCTGAAGTACTGTTTCAAGAGGCTGCTGAGCTGAAAGCAGAACTCTCAGGCAGTGCTTCTGCATCCAGGCTTTTCCTAGGAAAGAAACAAGAACCCCAAAGATTGCCCATGCTCCAGGTACAGTCTTCAAGTGATGAATCAGGGACATTAGTAGAAGAACTGGATCAATTACAAATGTACCCTTCATATGATGATCTGAAAGAGTTCATAGTGGAGCTAGACACACTTCCAGTGCAGTCCTCCTGTGATGAGGAAACAAAGGAAACTCTGGGAACAGAGTCACTTGAAACAGAGACAGCTCTGGGCAGTGAAGCAATAGAAGAATTGTTCAAACAAGAACTGTTTGATCTGCAAGTTGTGAATGAGCAGATGGAGGAGTTGGAAGCTCTGAAATCTGAAATCTTACCATCATGTAGTGAGAAAGAGAACTTGTTGCCTCCAGTTAGTGATGGAGAGAAGACAGTAGAGCTGATTCCATCTGACATTCAGGAAGAGAATATGGAATTGAATTTGCCTATAATTCATAAAGCAGAAGCTACAGAAGATTGGATGGAAGTAGAGCCTTCTCTCTTAAAGCTGTCCTCATCTGGTGATAGACATGACAAAAAAATGGGCCTGAAGACTCATGACATGCTGTCAATGCTAGGTGCTGAAATTGAACAACTTATGCAACTTATGCTACCTGATGTGCAGCCATTTCAGGAAGATGAGGAGGAGGATTCATTAGGGTTGAAACACACTGCACTGCAAAGTTCAAATAGTAGAAGTCAGTTTCTTACCAAAGACTTCACCAGTCAGAGGCCTCTTTGCACTGTAAAATCAGATGACTGCAAAACTGAGAAACTTAAGGAATGGGAGAAGAAAGAGGACTGTTATGTGGAAGAAGAGATGAAACAAGACTTGACTGCATCATTTACAGAATATGGAAATACACATGTGCAGTCTTCAGACTGTAAGCCTGAGGATAAAGTGGAAAAAAGGCAAAATGAGAACTTTGACTGCAGTGCAGGTAAAGTTTTTGGGTTTTAAGGAGTTAAATAATAAAAAGGCTGCACACAGTATTCAAGCATAAGAATACTGTTCTTGTGAAAGCCTAATTTTTATTCCCTGAGAAGTTGCTGTAGTAGTGTTAATGTTAGCGTGCTTTAATGGGCTAAGAGTGTAGTGTCTTATGGAATAATGGGACCATCTAGAAGCAACTAATCTGTGAGGGATTAGTGATTTTATGATTGGAGATATATTTCCAAACATGAAATGTGTTTCTGAGACTGTTTAAGATGACACATTTTTAACGTCTAACTACTTAAGTAGTTTGGAGAGAGGCAGGGCAATGTGGGAGCAGGGTTGGGAGGTAATTAATTTTTTGGGGGAGGTTGCGTTTGTGTATTTTCTTCCTTCATTGATATGCCATCTTTTTTGTAGAACACACTGAGTATACTTGTAATCTGAAGGGCTTTTCTGTTGGTTCCGAATGTGTGGTGTGGACCTCTCTGAAGTGGTGCAAGGCTCGCATTTTGGAGGTATCCGAAGAAGGTACCAGGGTAAGTATGGTTTGGATACTCTTTCTGCATTCTTAAGATCTGGTCCTTTAGTTTTCCTCTAAGCTTTTTTGAGTATTTTACAGAAGTCTGTTGTAAAATGTGAGACATGTAAAGGGTGATTCTGGAATTACAGGCTATAGAGAAACAGCAGTGTCTCAAACTGAGTGAGTGGTCTGTTAATGGTTTATATTCCCATGAATTGAGAGGGAAGGCTGAAGGAAGGCTGGCTCCAGTTTGAGATAGACTTATGTGTGGTTCTGTCTGGCCTGGAAATTCTGCTATAAGAACTGTGCTATCATTAAACACTCATGAAAATTGGCATTATTTTATAGATGTTTTGAGGAATTGGCGATACAACAGTAGAAACTTGGAGAAACTTAAATTATATTGTAATTAATAATGAATGCACAGCTAATCCTACTTCAGTGAAATGTGTCTAAATGGTTGGTGAAAGTTAAGTTTAACATAGATTATGAGCTAATGGGCTGTCTTTTTCTACTATGGTTTAAGCTATGGCATAAGTAAGTTGTGTTCCAGTTTGGTAGAGTCTCTGTCTGTAGATTTATGCACAGACACCATACCTACATAAAACGGCCTTTAAGTTGTAACTTAAATGACCTTTTGGATTTCCAATCATAATAAAAGCAACATGTTAGAAGACTGAGATTGATGTAAACCTGCTGTTTTACTAGTAGGCACTAAAACTAAATTCTGCTACATTGAGACAACTGCGTTAGGTATGCAGTGGTATCCCTATTCGTCAGTTTCCTCCTGCTTCTGATCCAGTGGGTGTTTTCCAGCCTTCCTCTCACTATAATTGGCTTAGAAGCCCAGCAGAGCATAGAACAATATTGGTAGCAATATTCACCTTCATTAGAGCTTAACTTGCTCTTTCTTGCAAGAAGATTCAGGCTGAAAAATATTTCAAAGGCAGGGGTCTTCGATTCTGTGTTCTTAACTATGTCTTATTTGCCAAGTGTATTCCTAGGACCCACTGCTGTGCTAGACATGATTTGGCTTTGTCTGTATAGGTCTTGAATCTCTGCAATGGCAGTGAGGAGATTGTGGACCCTGAAAATGTCTGGAATGGCATTCCTGCCTGGGCTTGCACATCTGAGGTATGGTGGTGTGGCAATGGACTAGACAGGTCCAGGCATTTAGAAAAAGTTCTCTGAGTTTAGTTGTGGGTTTTGGGTTTTGTTTTTGTTTTGTTGGTGGTTTTTTTTGTCACCATGAGACTAGAAAGGCAAAACAGCACTAACCTAAATTTGTGCGTTCATGCCAACTGCTAGAAGAGTGGTATTTAAGATACACTGTCCTTATTTCTCTAATCAGCCTGTATGAAGACAATATATTTATATGAATCTCTGTAACTGATAGGAATAGTTTACATAAATTCTATAGACTTATGTAATAAAAATGTCACACATTTGGCCTGAAGACTGTGAACTGAGTCCTGGAACAGATTAATAAAGAGCTTGATGGAAGAAATGTTACTGGAAGACGGCTATTAATGAAGAGTTGTAGAACAATGCTGATATGTGGCTTTTGACAGGTAATACCAGAGCATGTAACTGACAGGTAAATCATAAATCACAAAAGACAATGCTGTTGTGTAGTTAGGAAATTATAGTAAGCCTTTCACCAGTGTTC
Source organism: Eubucco bourcierii (assembly GCA_013396675.1). NCBI lineage: Eukaryota > Metazoa > Chordata > Aves > Piciformes > Ramphastidae > Eubucco > Eubucco bourcierii. The sequence continues at coordinate 129,920 of VWZE01022728.1, read as the reverse complement.
TTCATTCACTGGTATTTCGTGAAGAACTGATGTCTGGAACCCAAAACTTGGATTGTCAAATGTGCTGCTGCTGATGATAATAACTGACAACGAATTCCCAGTTAGTTCCTGTCCTGGTAGGGCATAAATCTTGCCAGGGTGGTTTAACCCTTGTGCTCTCCCTCTTGTTGTGGGTCTGGGAGTTGAGTGGGTGAGCCAATGGAGAGTTTGGCCCCAGCAAAGCCATGAGGGCCAGGAGCTTAGCAACACATGTCTTTGAATTCATTGGCCAGAACAATGATGGTAGTGCCTAATGGCCAGTTTCACTTTCAGAATGATGTATTATATGGGGGGTGATTTAGAAACCGCTTCTTTTCTGCACTGACCCTCCACCAGGAGCAGTACCCACTGCAGCCACCTGTTTGCAGCTTGCACTAGCAGCTTTGCAGCAACTCAGTTCTTCTCTCCTTCCCTCTGCCTGGAATGTTTTGTGTTTTACCCTGGGATCATTATCGCGAGTTTTGGAAGTGTCTCTGTTCAGGAAACTTGGTCAGGGCCCAAAGCATTGTGAGTACATCTGCTAGAGTTAATGCTAAGGCTCCATAAGCATAGTTAGAATTTTCCTGTGTTTCGCATTCCTATTTTGCAAGTTCTGATTGTTTAAACTGTTTAATTCCATGTTCATAAATACCCTTCGTGCAGCTACTTCTGTTGACCGAAAATCCAAAGAATGTCTGGGAATTTCCCCGAGTTTTGGGATATTAATGAATAATTAATATGCATATAGAAACTAATATTCATAACAGATTATTAATTTCACAATTCCACACATGCAGTTTTTGCATAAAAGCAAAATGTGGGCAAAAGACTACTGTAGGGAGTTCTAGAACAGAAAAGAGGTGGAAGAACTTTGAAGTGCTGGTATGAAAAATTAGTCTAGTATTAAAGGGAGCACTAAAGTAGAAAACTATCCTGGCAACAGTGACAGCTTCCTAACAGAATTCACTTTTGTTTAGACAGCAACCTCTGCAACAGAAAGCTTGCAGTCTGTAGCAGAAGTGTTCCAATTTCAAGGTAAGATAACCTTAAACCTCCCCAAGACATTGTATATTCAGTGTTTGGATGCTTTCTAGTAAATGCTTTACTTTAGAAAACACAGTTTAAACACTTTTATGAGCTGATGTATCTACTCTAATACTGTTGTAATTTTCTTAGAGGTATTAGCTGACACTGTTAGTGTAATGTTGAATATATCGAGTGAAAGCTGCTATTGTGTCTTGATTTGAGATCAATTTATTCAATCTAGTGGATTGAGCATCTTGGAGAAGGTGTGGAGTATTAAGTTACAGATTTTGGTAGGGTTTTGAGCATTGACCACCAGCAGGCTATTCTTGCTTCTGTTTCTGGATCCAAGTGAGCAACTGCTAGGCAGACTTAAGCATTGTAGTCTGGAACTGAGTGCCCCAATCCCTTAGTATCATTTTAGTTGTTACAAGGATAGTTTGTGAATAGTGCATGTACCTCTTCATTGCTACTTTAAATGAAGTGTTACTGGCAAATTGCTATTCTCCGTACCAAAGAAAATAGTTCTTTCCCATTATATACTATTCCTGTAGTCTTTGGAATCATAGAGCTGTTTGGGTTGAAAGTGACATTTTTGTGGTGCTCAAAGCAGGGTCAACTAGATCAGGTTGCTTAGGCGCTTCCTTTCAGGTATAGAATCTATCCAAGGATGGTGATTGCAGAACCTCTGTGCAACTTGTTCTGCATTTGACCAGTGGCTGCCTGATGGAGACTGAACTAAGCTTAAGGACAGATAGCGCTAATTTGTACATTTGGTGATTGAGTTGGTAATTATTTCAGTATAACCATACTGAAGGTTGACTAGTTTATGGGTAACAACTAATGAAGCCTGAAACTGAGATCTAGTTGCCTGTTGGGCAAAGAAGTGGTTAAAAGAACGTTAAACTGGTGAACCTACAAATCCTCTCTCAATTGTATCACTGAAATGCAGGGTTATTTGTTAGGGTTATTCTTGATGTTTTTACAGTCTTTACCACTTTGAGAGTTTTGGTTTTTTCCTCCCCTTTTGGGAAACTTGCCTGCTGTCTGTTCTTGAATATTTCACATGGTACTAGCATATGCACCCTCTCAAGCAACAACACAGAAAATGTGAACTGAAGTTAAGCAGCCACATGGTGCAGAACTGGATCCTCCTGCACATGTGGTCCACTGCCAGTAAAGGCAGTTTGAGTAGAAGATACCAAATTGACAGGCTACAAAACGTTCTCCAGTAGTAAGGCCACCGAGGGACTGGAGTGATTTTAATTCATGACTGAAATCTGGGAGGAGAGGATTACTTGCTTCATCTTGGGCAGTTGTTTTCTCAACCACCTTATCCTTATACAGTAACTTCATGAATCATGTTAAAAGACTACATTTATACAATTCGGTGACATGTAGTCTGAAACCTTGTAGAGCTAAGACTTCAGTTAATAAAGAATTTATGTAAGTTTATGGGAACATTCTGTTGGGTCTAATCTGTTTTTATTCCCTGCAGAAACACAGACTAGCTGCAGCTCAGATTTAGCTGAAGATCCTGATCTCCTCCAACATTCCTGAAAAAAAGGAACAATACAGACAAACTTTAAGTGTTTGGGTTTTTTTTTTTCTCTAAGAAAAGTCGATGCTTCCTGGGGGGTGTGGGGGAGGATTTTTCTTCTGTGTAGAGCAGCACAGTTGTTTTGGGTTGAAATTCTATACTTGGTGCCATTATAAAGCAGTGGAAGAAGCTGGAATAAAGCTTTGCTTAGCATATGCTGATTAGTGTTTTGTCAGTTACTTGTGTTCTTTTACACTGGATGCTGCATGCATCCCAAATAACTTTCTTCAGTTGTGCTTACTACAGTTAGGTGTAGCTATGCACATTTTGCAGTTTTTCTCCTTTAGTTTTGACTAAGCACTTCTCTAGAGCACTGTGAACTATGGTGAATGCTTTGAAACATCAGTCATGTACAAAACTACTTGTATGACATGGCATTAATTGCACTAATGGTAGTTGAAGCTTTTCCTGTAAACGTGAACCAGACCGAGTAGAAGGGTTTTGCTGCTGCATGTGTAGTGGGGTAATTATGATTTTATTTTTTTTTAAGCATCCTTATCTCACTTTCTATTCTTCTTACATTGACAAGAGATTTATATATAGTCCCGTTCCGTGCTCCTGTATAGCAGAGATTCTTACTCGTCTTCAGAGGCTATAGATTGTTCATGGTGCCCTAATGTTTTAGGACAAGATGTCTGATAATGTAAGAGTTTGTGTGAGTTTCAAAGTACACCTCGAGTGTTGGTACTTAAATATAAAAAGACAAACATTTGCATGCATGTTATTCCCTTGATAGAGACAATACTTGTAGATAGGCTGGAGACAATTTAATTCTGAAAAACAATTCAGATGTTTCAATCTCATGTTAAGATCACAGATTACATAAATACTTAAATACAGTTTATTTTAACTGTTTCACTTGTTCTGTGTACCTGATTTTGAAACAAATAGGCTACAGTTCAAAGTAGTCCCCTTTTGGGAAGGATTATTGATTTATAAGTCACCCTTCTTTGTGGCAGCTTTCAAGAGTTTTGTTCTAACATTTGAAGTGTGTTGTGTGTGTGTTTTGGGTTTGTTTGGTATTTTTTTTTTTTTGGCCCACCATACAGTCACATACAGATAGCAGTACAGGTGCCTGGGCAAAGACAAGTGCCTGTAGAGGATTACAACCATGAGAGATGTAAACATGATCAAACAATGCTTACATGCTCCTTAAAGGGAGTAGTAGAAGTGACACATCTCTAACTTCACCTACAGCAGTGACTGAGTGATAGTGGTAATAAACAGATTAACAAGAAGAGGGACACTGCTTGAAGCTTTGCCTAAGCTGAATTACAATTGCTAAAAGAGTGGTGGTTTCGGCAGCTTTTGGAATGGAAACAGTACACCAGTATATGGATCTGAAATGCAAGTGGATTAAGTTCACATGAGATGAAAAGTCCTGTCTGAACAAAAAAGCTTTCTTTGTTGTTACCTTAAATTATTTCCTGTAGCTTTTATGATGATTAAGTGTTTTGAGGACCTTCTATTGACATTTCTCTGACATGAAAAAATCTGCTTCTGCTTTCAGTATTTCAGCTCTGCTCTGACAATGATTAAGCAATTTAATAATTTTTTTTGTTACACCACAAAAGGCTTCCTTGACTTAGTTTTGGTAAGTAGAACTTCAGCTAATTCCCTTGGAGCTTAATCTCTCTCCTGCAAAATTGATTCTAAGCCCAAATCAGAAAGTTTTTAAATTACCATCATATGCCTAAAAAGCAAAGGTTACTCCTGCAGTATTTCAGATTATCTCACTAATGCATTTGAACCTAAAACCTTGCTGTGTCTCTGTTATAAGGTAACTTAAACTTATCTCTTTTGTTGTTCCACACTCCAACAGCCAATGCTATCACATCTGAGCAATGGCTGGCCAACATTAGTGTTCTGACGTCCATGGCATTTTCAGTACTTTCTTGTACTCCTTATTCAGGTTCAGCTGGAGGTAAGTCAATATTGGTACCAGGAATAACATTGGGTCCTATGCCATCCACAAGAGAATCCCATTTATCAAAATCTTTCTTAATACCTACAAAGTGGGGGAAGAAAATATGGTAATGAATACAGAAGTCATCTTTTTGTAAAGCCGCATTGAAAAATTAAATTATTGGACAGGTCAAGCAATTTGCCAAAGTGAAGGAGGTATGGATGTTTTAAGGAGAGAAAAATGACACACTACATAAAAACTTGGGAGTAACGGAACCTCAATGTTCCTCCTCTGAACTGCTTACAGAAGTAGCTAGAAAAAGTCTGACCTTTGCTTTCTGTACTTTTCTAGCACACTTGCTTTTAATATTGTTCTGAACAGCATGCTTGTATACTTATGAAGCTTTCTATTACTTTAACCTCATGCTCAGAAGTAAACAGATACTTACTCAAATGTTTCTGCAGGAAAGCTAATGAAGCATGATTGCTTATATCAATAGCTTCCTTTGGATCTATTTCTCCTTTTAACTTAAAAAATCTCCCAATGATCTCTCCACTCACAAAGGTAAAGTCAGGAAAGCTCTGATGTACTGATCCCCTGCAAACAGAACAATAATCGTCAAGCTTGTGAGAATGCCATGGGTTACACAGATATTTTTTTTTTAAAGGCAGTCACATATCTTACTTTTTTGTACAGACACTTATCTGTCTTTTTTAGCCGAAGATAAAACAAGTTCTTACATGCTTATGAGATGATTAAGAAATTCTGTCCAAAACACAGAAGGCAGAAAGCTTTGCATGTGCTTGCTGTAAGTCACTGTACTTACAAGGCTAATGAAGAGTAGCCTTGGCAAAACTGCAACTTGTCTCTCTCTGAGTGGAAGATGGATTATAAAGCCACCCACTTCCCTGTAGGCACTGCTTTCATTAGGTGAGTGCACAGCTGCACCCAGAAGGCTATTTAAAGTGTCGCAACACATGCCACAGGAGGCCCAAAACAAAACTTGTGCCTCAGGACAGGAACACGTAGTTCAGTGTCTTTAGCAGATACTGGCTGCTTAGAGATGCTCCTGTCTCCACTCTGGGGGACACACTGCTGTCCAATTTAAACATGAACTGAAAAAACAGACTATGAACAATCTCTTGGCAGCTACGCATAACTGAACAGCTCTGACAGAGTAAAGATTCATCTTCACAGAAACTAGCAATGCCAGACACTTACTTGATAGTAATCATTTTCTTGTTTGTGTCATTAGAGATGAGCTTCTTCATCTTTAAAATATTATCAGACCACTGGAATTTTTCAGAGTTGATAAAAAGCAGTGGTTGCTGGACACTATTTTGGTAAATGTCATCACTGACAGGAAGCATCCATGCATCGAGGGCAATGCCACACCTGTCAAAAACAACCGTATATTCTCACATAGGCAGAAAGCTTAGTAAGGAAGTTCTTAGTGTGTTTTGCCTTCAGACATGGGAAAGGGAAACATTCAATGTACAGACCAAGTAAGCAGGTTAATCACAAAATCACAGAATGTTTTACATTGCAAGGGCAGCTAGTACAACTGCCCTGCAGTAAGCATGGATATTTTCAACTAGATCATGTTGTTCAGAGCCCTGTCCAACCTGACTTGGAACATTTCCAGGGATGAGGAGTCTACCACATCTCTGGGGAACCTGTGACAATGCTTCGCCACCCTCATTGTGAAAAAAATATTCCATGTATCTAGTCTAGATGTCTCCTCTCTTAGTTTAAAAACCATTAGTCCTTGTCCTGTTGCAACAGGTACTTTCTGAAGACTGTCTCCATCTTTGTCCCTTCTCTTGTCCAGACTGAAGCTTAATGATTTATTTTGTTTCAGTACAATTTCTGCTTTGGGGGAAGAGAATCCATTATTGAATTAATTGGTGCAGCTGAGCACAGCAGCTTCTCACAGTATAATAATATAGTATGACACAGCTGTTATGCTCCACCCTATCCCCACAGGTGGAAGAAGCATCACTTCACAAAACAAGACACGCCAAAGGAAAGGGGGTTTAAGTAGGTGCCTGCTTCAGACCCCTCAAGTGCCAAATGTCTCTTGCCTTGTTTTACACACTTACCTGAATCTTATTTCTTTGCTGAGACTCTCAATAACTGTAGCACCACCAAAAGAGTGTCCCATCACAGCTATTCTGCTAGTATCAACAGAATCCTGTCCAAAAAAAAAATCCAGGTGCTGTAAGAGACTTTCATTCCTGAACTTTTTTTTTTTTAAAGGGAGTTGTGTTTTGAAGTAGGAAGAGCATCATTTCAGCTCCCCTGCTGTCTGTCCTGGGATAACCTGAGAATGTATGTTCACGGATCTATTGTGCGGTCTTCAGAATAGTTTACAGAAACCAGTTTAGAAATGGCAGAGGGAAACCAGAAGCACTAGGCATGAAATAAAATGCAGTCATTTCCTTTCACTCACCTTTAGGCTATGCCAGTCAAAGTTTGAATTTAGTACATTCGTTACTTCCTCTCCTGAACTGATTTTAAGAATAAGGTTGAGAGCTTTGATACACTCCTGTGCTCTTTGCTGCACCTGGAGAGAAAGAGAAGTTGGGGCAGGAAAAGAACAGTGGAAGGAATTATCAGATGACTGCCAGGCTTTCCAGCCCTCTGCACACAACACAGTATTTTTATTTTTCTCCCTAATTGTTGGATTCTGTGACAAGTATTCTGGACTATAAAACAGCACTCTGATGAAGCCTGACCAATGACAGAACTGACCTTTGGAAGTACAAAAAGTTAAGTTCTTGTATACATCCTGTGCACACAGAGGAATTTATCCCTATTGTATGCACCAAAGACATTTAACTCCTATATCCTGTCACTACTCGAAGAGGTTGTTGGGATATGCAGAGGCTTAAATTACACAACTACAAGGAAGGCTGACTCACTGCTTCTCCTCATGTTTCCTTTGATGAGCAAATGTCATTACATCACTTGCCCCATCTGCACAGTACCTTTGAAAAGGCCTTTACACTGGATAAACCTAGGAGCAGAAACAGTCGAGGAGCCCATATACCTCCCTATAGAATCACAGAATGGCTTGGGTTGGAAAGAATCTCCAAAGGTCACCTAGTCCAACCCCCCTGCAGTAAGCACATACTCCATTAGATCAGGTTGCCCAGACCCCTGTTGAGCCTGACACTGACTTAATCTCCAAGGATGTGGCCTCAACTACCTCAACAGGCAATCTGTTCCAGTGTTCTACTGTCCTGATGGTAAAGAACTTCCTCCTAACATCCAACCTTCAACATACTTGAAACTGTAAGCAAAGCTGTTTCAAATAAAGATTTTCACTGTTCAGTATGAGAAATGTTTTTAACTTCCAGTAAAAGAAAAGCTTCAAAAAGAACAATAGCATCCTTGGGAACTGCAGCATGTGGGCAGACAGCAGAATGTCTGTGCATTGCTGAATTTCAAAACAAATCTATCTCCTGACTTCTCTACTGTTGGAATTTTCAGGCGATGGCTGCTGGAGGCTATCCGCAAGCTCAGGCATTATGTATTTAGACTCGTAAGTACAATGTTGTAGGCACACAGGAAATGACATTTGCACCGCTGTCTGTATGGCCCAGGGAGATAAAGAGGAACACCTCCTTGGCTGAGTTTATATTAGCTAGAAGAAAACCCTCCAAGATTTTAAATGTCAAGTTTATGCTTGGTGGAGCTTGTCATTATGGCCATGTCACATTTAGCATGGGTGGTGCTTATCAAGAAGTCTGCATTGTTTACATTGCCATTAACCACATTAAAGTATGTTTGAAGATGGTGAAGCAAACATCTTTCTTGTAACAGCCATGATTCACTTTGCTATCCAACAGTAAATTAAAACTGAAATATGCCTGAGGCCACACAAAAATTTGGATTCAGCACTATGCTGTGTAATGACTGGGCTGGGCAGCAGAAGCGTGAAGACAGAGAAGAAACAGAAAGTTGAGTGGAACCAGAGGAGAAACTGCTGACTAAGCTTCACAAGGCAATTTCATGGAAAGCTTTGTTGAGGAAGTAGCTTATGTTCTGAAGTTGTTGTTGGCTTTCCCATTTCAGGAACATAGGACTAGATACATTTTTTGTATCTCCTGAGTCATGGCAGAAGACTGCAGACGTGATCAAAGGGAAAGAGTCAGCTAGTTGGTCCTTACCACACCACTCCCGACTCCCTTAATAGAGCACAGACCTAGGATGAGTACCTGCTTATGGCGCAAACACCGCTCTTCCTCTCCAGTTTTTAGTTTCCTGTAGTAGATCCACTCCTTCTCAATGTTTGATGTGGACTCCTTCTGCAGTTCAGAAAGGGATTTTTTTTTACAATAATACGTTGCTGAAGCAGATTCATCTCTGTAATATCAGCAGAAGGTTATTTTTTGGGGATGTAATCTACTTGGTTTGGAATGAAGTCAGCAGAAGTTTTTTATTTTATTTATCTCAAGAAAACTATTAACCAGTGCTGCCACAGTCACAGCTAAATGTAGATAGACTTCCTAAATAATATAACTCCACCAAAACTCCCACTTCCTTTACATTCTCTAACAATTAGAGAGAGAAAAATAGCAAGCCCAAAGAATGACAAACAATATCTATCCAAGGGCTTCCCAAGAAAATTGCCTTTGCTTAGACAAAAGTTGAGCTGCAGAAACAAGGGGTGTGGGCAAAGCCAATGAAGATATGTCAGGTTTTATTTTTTAAAAAACCCTAAGTCCTTCTTTAGACCAAATAACATCCTGTTTAATGTGACAAGGCTTCTTCCCATGAGAACTCAAAAAAGTGCAGTATACACACCTGTGTTCCACAGCAGCCACCAAAAAGCCCTGGGAAGCCATCTCTATGCAAATAGCAGAATATATTGTCCTGCAATCAAAACCACACTCTGGTGAGTTGGCTACATACAGAATAATTTTGATTACACTGCTCTTTAAACATTGGTCAGTGTGTATGTGCTAGCACCCCTGCAGCATTTCTTCTGTCTGAATTTGCTGGCTAGAACAGGCTTTTGTATGCCAGACACCAAAGCCTGTTCATAAACTGCCATTACCTATTTATAAGGAAAAATGCTAATGGCTTTCCAAAAGCAGCACGTATGACATTTTGCATCTTCAAAGAGCTGTGTGAGAATCAACTAGCTAATCTTCAACATGCTTATGGATTGATAAACAGCCTCAGCCCTAAAATACAAAGGGAAAACACAAATAAATACATCATCACTGCTTTTATCTACAGGTTTATGTCCTGACACACAGCAGCCTGTTTTTTTCAAATCTGCTTCAATTCCACGAGGAGCTCAGCCCCTACTGCAAGTCTGTTCAGAACTATCCTTGGAGATTGCTGTCTCCAAAGATACAAAAACAGTCTGCAAACAAATTACCGAAAAGCTCCAAGTCCGTGGGAAAAAATGAGGAGTGGATATTTTTCTCCTGGTTTAAAAGCAGCATTTGACTTTGCAGGACAGGTCACTGAACCTAGATAAAAATTGAAGCATATGTTGTTATTATGGAAATGAAAGACAGTGTTCGTTCCTCTGGGAGAGATCCCAAGAATCTGGTGACCATGGATTTCACAGCAGTCATCTGAAGATGCAAGGGAGGTGATTCTGCCCCTTTACTCTGCTCTCGTCAGACCCCACCTGGAGTACTGTGTGCAGTTCTGGAACCCTCAGCACAGGAAGGACATGGAAGTGTTGGAGCGGGTCCAGAGGAGGGCCACAAAGATGATCAGAGGGCTGGAGCAGCTCTCCTATGAGGACAGGCTGAGGGAGTTGGGGCTCTTCAGCCTGGAGAAGAGAAGGCTTCGAGGGGACCTGATAGTAGCCTTCCAGTATCTGAACGGGGCCTACAGGAAGGCTGGGGAAGGATTATTTACAAGGTCCTGCAATGACAGGACAAGGGGCAATGGGCTTAAACTGGCAGAGGGGAGATTTAGACTAGATGTTAGGAGGAAGTTCTTTACAGTAAGGGTGGTGAGGCACTGGAACAGGTTGCCCAGGGAGGTTGTGGATGCTCCCTCCCTGGATGTGTTCAAGGCCAGATTGGATGAGGCCTTGAGTGAGCTGTACTAGTGGGAGGTGTCCCTGCCTATGGCAGGGGGTTGGAACTAGATGATCCTTGAGGTCCCTTCCAACCTTACCATTCTATGATTCTATGATTCTATGATAAGGTTCCAAATCTTATCGTTAAAATATAGAAGACAAATCTGATTTTGAAAATATTTTCTACTTGATACAAGATACTTTCCTTCTCCTCCTCCCACCCACAGCCTAGCACAAGGCCTACATATCTCTTAAACCCTTAGATAGCACATATTCAGAACTAGTCACACATCCGAGTCATGTTGGTATTCAGATCCTAGTATCTACCTGACCTTTTTATATATGCACAATTCCCTGTGGGATTTAAATCCCAACACATAGGCACACCTTACCCAAGCTCTTCCTACAGCAAGTTGCCCAGACACTCCTATTCATAGCAGTAAGGGACTGCAGTTGTGCGTGAGACCTGGGTCACATTCAGCATTGAGCTTTACTGCACAAATCCATCTCAGACAAATGTATTTATTTGGCAAAAACTATTTCTTAGTCCTGCACCTATAACACACTGGTCACAGAGCAGAGAAGCAATGACCTGCACACAGAGCTGATGCCCTTGCACTAGTCAAGGAATAAAACCAAAACCAATCTTACCAACATAGTACTGGAAAAGCCTTCCTCCTACAACTCGGTACATATTAAGGAAGTCAGACAGTCCCTGATAGTACTCTTTATCTGGAATCCATGGTGCCTCCTGATGATCTGTGGCATTACATGATGGGTAATACAGGCGCAGGAAGCTTCCCTGGGATTAGGAGGAGGAAAAACAAAAGAAAAGGAAAAAAAAAAGGAAGTTTGATATTTATGTAAAACGTTTATGTCAAGGGCTGCAGATGCAAGAATGACAGCTCTAGAGAATTAAGAAAAATCTCACAAGAAAGTTATTATGTCATGCAGACTTTGATGCCAGACCTATGTCACTATCTTTTTGCCCAATGCATTTAAAGCAGCATGCCTGTTGGCATGCAGGTAGAGGTGCACATCACCTTCTCTAGGTTAGATTATGGCTAATTCAAAATGTTACATTTCAATACTTTAATCATTACACGTACTCACTACCTATTTGCTCATTTATACTTCTTGATAGAGCTTTTCTTCTGTCTTCCTTACTATGCCTCCCTTCAAGGAAATGGCGCAATGATGCAGTTTGGTCAGCTTAACAGAGGTGACTCTCCCCTTCACCCTTCCAGCTAGGAGCTGTCATTGCTTTCCTTGCACCAATGAGTCTCACGGACCTGTTACTGACCCAAGTTAGCTTGCTAAACTATGCAGAAACAAAGGACTTGCCCAGAAGTATATAGTTCCACTAGGTCACCAAGATCCATTTTACCCTGAGATTGGTCTCTGGAAGTGTGGTCCAGCAGAGGAGGTGAGGGTAAAGTCAGGGACAGGGTCTCACCATGGCTAGAGTATTCTTGTCTAAACCAAACAAAAGGCAGCTGCACAGCAAAGGAGTGCAATACATTGTTCTTCTTCCTCATCAGGATGTTTACAAATTTGTAGAGGTCCATCTTTCTAAAGGTGATTCTGTTAACTCGTGTGTTGTCTCCCCCCATTTCTCATTAGTGTTTTGAATCTTCTTTTACTGTTTGCACTACAGATCTTCCAGCTGTCCACATTCATGAGGACCATCTATACACACTTGCCAGTATTTCTCCTATGTAGACAATGACAACATAGTAGTGGCACACCTTAAACCAGACCTCGCAGCAGATGAACTATGTGTAATCCGTATTATTACTTCCTGGTTTGCAGGGGAATTTGCAACACACTACTGAAATTTCACTGTCTTTCTCCAGCTGTAGTTCCACTATACGTGGTGTGAGGAGTATATGCAGTGTGTATGGTGTAAATGGAGGCATGTTCTCATAGGAAAATTAAAAAGCAGTATGATTTGAAATGGAAAGCCATTTGTGAGCTCATTAGCTGGCCATTTACTTTCCCCATCTTCTCATTATGGCCACTCTCTACTAACCACTTACAGAAATGACATCCTGTTTTTTTTCAGATAAACTTTTGAAAAGACTTCTCATCCTTCACCCTGCAGCTGAAACACTGCATAGCCTCCATCACCCAACCCCCCCAAATCCCATTGCGATCTTTACAATGGGTGATGGGGTGAATAGGAAGAACTCCATGGGTCCCAAAAAGACAGTTTCTTTGCAGTATCTTGTATGGGGGGGTCAGGAAGGCAAGGATATTAGAAAGACAGAGGAAGCAGCCCATGGGGAAGGCTTGCAGTTTATACAGATCTCGTAAATGCCCCAGTACACACCCTAGACAGAACAGAGAGAACCAAAAGCTCAGCTATGTGTCAGCCATGAAGCATCTCTGCACACAGATAAAAGCTTCTTTTTGATTCGTCTGTTAAAACTACATCAAGTTGTTTCACTAACATCGTAACTTAAATTCAACAGAGGATGAACTGACAACTTTACCTCAACTGCATTTTCTGTCATCAGGTCTGTACATCCAACTGAGTGTGGTCCTTTTCCTTCGGGGATCCTGTAAAACTTCTCAGTGGTGCTGCTCCCCATTTTCATTGGTGTTTTCACCAACAAACCTGGGGAAAAACACAAAGCAAATCAAGTACACATGGCCTGTGTGACCAGATCACCTACCTTAAAAAAAACCAAAACAACACTGAAGATGGAGTAGGAAATTAAAAGTTGAGTTGACGTTAAGAACCTGCTTATGAGAATCAGTAATTCCAAATCACCAACGTGACCTGCTCTTCTGGGGAATTTCCTTGAAGCAGTGTCATGAATCCCAAGGATTCAAACACCGAGCAGTAAACAGAAAGGCAAGGAGATGATTGGCTGCGGACGCCATGGTAGCACTAAGGAGGTCGAGATGCTGTGGTGCAGAGTAGCACCAGCCTCATTTCTTGGGCACAAATAAGGAAACACAAGCCCCAGAGCGGTGAGTTTCAGCTGTGCAGGGAGTTCCCTCCTCGCCTGGCTATGACCTACAGATGCTGCTTCTCGCAAGAAGGGCAGAGTGGAACGTTTTTGCAGCTCCAGCCTATAGATCCTCTATAGATATAGAGGAGAAGGTCACGGAGAAAAGCAACGCCGTAGCCATTTCTGAGAGTAACGACGAATGACAGTTTGATTCCTGGAGAGAGAAGGGAGGGCTACCCGTACACGCGTGGTTGTTGGAAGTTATGACGGTCTGCGGGCAGTACCTGAAGTGCCACACCGGAGACAGACACGCTCTGCGGACGAGGAGGACAGGGGGAAGCCGCCGCATCCCAGACTAGGCAGCAGGCGTGAGCTGCATTCCCTGCTCCCTGCTCCAGCAGACAGGCTGGTGTTTGTCTCCCGACAGCAGCCCCGGCGCAGCACGGAAGAGGCCCAGAGCCATCCTAACATCGCAGGAGAAGATGAGTGGTTCTGTCCTGTCCGCCGCCTCCCGTCCGAGCCCAGGAACTTCCCGGCCGCATCACGGAGAGCAGTACGGGAGAGGCCCTCCCCGGCCGCGGGAAGCGGCAGGGCGGAAGATAGTCGCCCCTCCCCGGAAGGGGTGTCCGTTCGGCGGCGGCGAGGCGGTGCGCGGTTCGTCGAGATGGTGCGGAAGCTGAAGTACCATGAGCAGAAGCTGCTGCGGCGGCTGGACCTGGTGAGCTGGGAGGCGTCAGGGGGGAACTTGGCCGAGGTGAAGGCGCTGCGGCGGTACCGGCTGGGTCGGCGGGAAGATTACGTGTTGTACAAGGCGCTGGCCCGCACCGTCCGCACCTTAACGCGCCGCCTCCGCGACCTGGGACCGTCCAGCGCCGCCTTTCGCACCCGCTGCGCTGCCGCGCTGCTGGAGAAGCTCTACGGCCTGGGACTAGTGAACTCCCAGAGGTCCTTGGCTGTCTGCGAGAGCCTCTCAGCCTCCGCCTTCTGCCGCCGGCGCCTGCCCTGCCTGCTGGTGAAGCTGCGGATGGCGCAGAACCTGCGCCACGCCGTCACCTTCGTGGAGCAGGGACACGTCCGCGTGGGGCCCGAGGTGGTGACCGACCCCGCTCTCCTCGTCCCCCGCGCTGTGGAGGACTTCATCACCTGGGTAGACGCCTCTCGCCTTCGGCAGAAGGTGCTCGACTACAACCAGGAACGGGACGACTTTGACCTCGCCGCTTAGGGATGGGCTGCCTGCCCTGCATCTGCTGCCCGCACTCAGCTCTGCCCCTAGGGGGACACGTGGGAATCAACGTGCACCAGTGGAACCACAGCCGTGTAGCCATCTGATCCTGAAATCTGCCCAAACGCACCTGAAAAGGGAACTCACTTCCAGACACATACGGCTTTGCTCTTAGCTGTACTTCATAGCTAATGGCTCCGTAAATCCACGCAGAGAGGTGTCCCTTCCACATCCATTGGTCCAAGAAAACATCCAAGAGTTTGCTTCCATTGTACTTGTTTCCGGTAAAGCAGAAGTGCATCAGTAGGGTCTCTCTTTGGTTGCAGGAGGTGGTTCAGTCTGGTTTAAGTGTTCGGCTCCTAAGAACAGCTGCTGGAAGGGGTTTTAAGCTTTGCTGCTGCTTTTACAAGTGGTTCCTGATGGTTCCTCTTCCAGCTAATGGGTGTGTGGTAGCTGGAGGAGCTGCCTCTAAGGATTTTTCTCTTGATACCGAGAAACATGTACATGGGGAAAATGCAGGAGTTGTTTGGGGTCAGCAGTAAACGTACTGGCTTTCTGAAACTGTAAAAGTTTTATCCAAAAACAATTAAAAATAATTTTTTTTTTCATGTAAAGTTTGAAGGCGGAGTTCTGAGTTCAGTATCTTCATTTTGTGGGGTTCTAGCTGACAATTAGACATTATTTATGGGACAGGAGCGGGGCTGGAGCAAAAGCTGTCTCAGCCATAACTACAAATCTGAGGAGAAACTATCATTTAGCACATCAGGCAAAAAAAACAGTCAGTACCTGAGGGGAGCCTCAGGCCTCCTGGGGCTGTTGAGAACTCTGGAATAATTCCCCTTTGAAATGAAGAGCAGAAAAGCAAAAATAAACTTTTTTTTTTAGTTGCTGAGTAAAAGTTTGTGCTGGTTGATTGTGTAGTTTCTCTCAGGGTTTCTTCTGAAGAGTGTTTTGGGGGTATTGATTAGTACCAGAAACTCATCTGATGAGTGATCTCTATGGCTGATTTTTAAAATGCAGACAATGTTAAAGCCAAATGTATGAAGCACAACATTAATTTTTAAAGCAGTAAGGCCACAAAAGAGGCAGGGAAACCCCCTTTGCTTATCCTTTGAACTTCTGCTGTTTATGCTTGATTTCAGTAAAACAGCACCTGTAACACCTTAAGCTTTTTCTTAGAGCATGTGCCTTGTTTATGGTAAGAAAAGATGTTCATACTGTGGGATAGCAGCAACCATCACTCTTCTGCAGCACTGGAAATAAATCCTTACATGCTTTTTAAGAAATGCATCAGGTTGCATCTTTAGATGTCTGTGTGTGTCTGAAGACTGGAAATCTGTAACTCTGCTGATTTTACAGTACATGAGACCTGAGATGTGTGTCCTGCTCTTTAAGTTTTAGTAGCTGGAATCCACACACCCTGCAGGAGGACAGTCAGATCTGCTTCAAGAGAAATAAACAGCATTGTCTAGATCCAAAAATGGGAGATCCATCTGACAGCAGGATGTCCAAGCTCTTGCGTGTGAATGTGGCCAGGTAGATGATGGCTTCCTTGTGTTTAATGGTGGGTTTGCCTTTAGTGCATGGGCTTGAGTTTGTCTGCCAGAGCTGACATGCTGTGGCTGGATGCTTCCCCCAATGGCTATGGAGCTGGGAACTGAAAGGCTGCAGGAAGCAGCTCTTGACAACTTTTCTGGGCACTTGAATAAACATGGAGGCTTTTTTTTTTTTTTCAAATTTCATGTGTGGAATAATGTTCCAATGTTGGTATAAATCATCACTGGCTTTTGTGGGTCTTTGCAAGCTAGCAACTGTGCTTTTTTGTGCTCTCCCCTCATGTTCTGGGGGCTTGCAGCAGGAGAGCGCATGCTCATGAAAGCTGTGGGCTGGGGTCCTGCGTGGCACTGTGCTTCTGAGCACCTTCTGAAGTGGGTTTGCTGCTCCTCAGATGGCTCAGTGGAGCTACTGATGGAGGAGGACAGTGAGGGGTGGTCCTGGTGTTGGGGCAGGCTCTCCCTGTACCTGACAAAACCTTATTTCTCTTACTTTCATAGGTGTCCCACAACACATGGGGGCTGAAGAAGTGCCACCTTCTGCAGCAAGGGAAGAAGGGGCTGCAGGGTAGTGTGGGAAGTGCTCTAAGAGCAAACTGAGCAATTCCCATGAAGGAGTTCTCTCTAGGACAGTGGCCAGTGGTAAGAGAGGTTTTACCAGGTCCTATGGTTTTAGATTGTCTTTTTTCTGCCTCATTTTATTTAACTCTTTTTTTTTTTCTTTTTTTTTTTCCCTTTGATCTTGGCTTGTTCATTATTTGAAGGCTGCCAAGATGGGGGAGCAGAGCCTGGGGAATGTATGGGGGCTGAAGGAAAGAGCCCTTCACACTGATGCCTTTTGTGTTGCAGGGTGTAAATGGCTGAAGCTCTCACTGAAATGCAATTGTGTATTTTGCACTGATCTAAGTTTTTTTTTTTCCCCATTAAATAACCATACTGCATGCTTTAAAGGCTGTTTCTATCCAATGTCTTGATGTAACTTATTGCAGGGGTGATTCTGACCTCAGTAATTCAGTGATAGTACATCATCATGAGCACAGATGGCACATGAGGCTGGAGGAGGACAGCGCATCCCCCTTCTCAAGGTGGGAAGCGGAGACTGAGAGAAGCAAAGGTGGAGCAGAGCAATTCCAAGCCTTTCAGGTGACATTCCTGCTTCCTGGGATGTGAGCTAGAAAGTGAACTAGAACCATTTGTCATGGCTGGGCCATGGGATCACCTTAGTCCCTACCCTAGATATCAAAATACTTCAACATTCACTGGGTCTGGAGAAAAATGCATCTCTAAGCATTATGACTGATTTATCTAAAAGTCCCAGTTCTGGTCCCTGCTCTTAAATGCCCTGGTTTAGGCATTGTAACAAGTCATCCTTCACTTGCTTGTTTGGGTCTGAGACAGGACTTGGGTGGTGGAATATGTCAGATGGAAGCAGCTTTCTGTGCGGTGGAAATGTCAGATGGAAGCAGCAGACAGCAGTTCTGCAGTCAGAAGGAGGCACTTGGGTCCAGTCTTCTGATAAACTGTGCAGCTTCTGGATCCAAGGGCTAAATCCAGTATACTTCACTCAGCAGGAACATCCCATCTGACATCTCTGCAAGCACAATTCCACTGTAGAAACCTCCCTTTCACTCTAAGATAAGCTGATTTTGAGGAGATACCATGTTTCATTTTGAGCAGGCAAAGAAATAAAGGTGAATAAAGGAGGCTAACCCCTAACAATAGCCTGAGATGTTAATCAGAAAATCTGGTGTCCCCTTACAGTAACTAGTTACAATAGCTTCTTGGCTGCTGTAAATCATGTCAGTTGGATTGGAAAGTACAAATCTGGGTGGCATTGCCCCCCACCGTTCCTACCTGAAAAGCCACCACCTGCTGGTCCTGGAAAGGCTCAGATGGTTGTGTCACAGGGTAAAGTACAGGCAGGCCCTCTGCAATGGGTTCATCTGACTACGGTTACAGCCACCACCTTGTCACCTGTATGTGAGCTCATCAAGCTTAAAACAGGCTTAGGAGGAACAACATCTTAAACCTACCATCTCTCTTCCCACTAGCTCTAACAATAGCCAGGCTGTAGGGTCCTATGCAGGCACCCACCTTGCTGAAGCTGGGTTTGGGAGAGAGAAGCACTGTGCTGGCAGAGCACCCAAAGCCTCATGCTCTGTGTCCCTCAGGCGAATTTAGACTGGGAAGGGCCTCTGGAGGTCACCAAGTCTGAAGCCCTGCTCAAAACAGGGCACCTATGGGGCTACCTCGGTTTTGCATGTAACAGGGCTTCAGTGCTGGACACTTGAAGCACAGTTTAATCACCCTCATTTGTGACCTTTTCCCCTGCCCTTTCATCTAGTTTGATTTTCCCCTACGGTAGCCTGGGACTGCTGATTCCTATCCCCACACTGGGCATGTCCTTGTCAGGGGATGGGTTACTTTTCCCCGTGGGAAAACTCGATTCACCTTTTGCCCGCACACTGGCCGTACGTGCAGCGGGGAAGGGGCATGCCCACCGCATTCCCCCATGAAGCTTACCTAGAGCAATCCTATCCCTCTGCACAGACACGAAGGGATTTGGGACTAGACAAGAGGGAGGAAGAGAAGAAGCAGAGGAGCGGGCAAGCTTTGTGAAGAGCAGGCTGAACCCAGGGAGTGGAAGCACTGTCAAGCTGCCAGTCTGTGCAGAAAATACTTGGCTATTTATAATCTTTCTCACACTGCCCTCCCTCCTCCCCATGCTCTGCCCAGGGCCTTTTCCCGACCCTTTAGTAGGACCCAGGAATTCACGTACCTGGTGTGCAGTGTCCTGGCTGCCCGCCGCTGCCGTCCTGCGGGCCAGAGGAGCAGGGTGGACCCTTGGGCCACCCGCGCCCATCCAGAGCCAAGCGAGGGGCTGTCGCTTGCGCGGAAGGACGCCTGTGTCGAGGGCAGGCCGACTGCCAGGCTCTCCCTGAAGGGGAGGGACCAAACTTTGCCTTAGTTTTCAGAGGAGACAATCTTTGTGGGAGAGATCCTCCCCGAGCCTGGAAAACAAGTTTCTGGCTTGGAGCCATCCCGAAAAGACAATGCACGCCCGAGAAGCCCCCGCAGCTATGTCGCGCTGTGCTTTTGCAGGGCAAGGACAGGTTTAGGTAGGGGCGTGCTTGTGTGGGGCTTTCCTTGCGGCGCTGCCGAGCGCGCCGGCGTAGAGCTGGAGCTAGCGCTGGCGTCTCCCTTGGAAAACCCCCTGACTGTGTTGCGACATCCTGCAGCGAAGCTGTGAGGCTTATGGCTAGTGACGAGGGGAGAATTTTGGCTCAAGATCCTTCCATAAAAATCCAAATCAATTCCTCTGGCGTTATGATAAGGGGATTAAAATAGCCAGAGGAACCTGGTCCCGCTTTTGAGTGCAGCTTCTGTAGCAGTTTAAGGTGGATCAAGCACACGTCCGTACTGACAGGGTGGATACCTACACCCTCTCCCTCTCTCCCGACATTTGCCATCTATGTAACACTCAGTTTAGGGAATTAACCCTAAAACGAGTGTCAATCACAGAAGATTACTTTTCTGAGAGAACCACAGCTTGATCCAGGCGATGAAACAGCCAAGTGAACTTCAAGAATAGCAGAGACCTAGCGGGAAAGGAAGCTACACCCATGGACTCTCCTAGGAGACCTTGTGAACTCCTTGGTGGGATCATTGATTTATTTTCCTCTTCCTTTCCGTGTGTGTGTACGGGTATGAGCTGAAGCTAGCAGAGCACAAAAGTGGTTGAAATCTAAATTATGTTTTTTAACTTTGAATTTTGTTGGCATTTTCTTGGTAAAGAATGAGAAAGTTGTATGAATGTGTGCAAGATTATTTTTTTTTTTTTTTCTACTTTTATCCAGCACACATTTCAGAGATGAGCTGGATGCACTGAAGTGTAACATTTCAGGATACATTTAATGCTGATGAAAAGTCTTGGACAACTCTGACAAACTCTGTTTTATCTAATGGAACAGATTCTTCAAGGTTAGTGAGAGGCAATGAGGTGGAGGAGGAGGAGGTGCATTAGCGGTTAAAGTAATGGTGATATGACAAAGTACTTTTATGGTCCACTGGGGAACTAAAAAATTGATTATGGTTTTAATATATTCAGATATTCCAAGATGTGCAGGAGGCAAACAGAAGAGCTACATAGGAGTCTTTCTCTTGTATCTGGTCTACATAGTTCATAGAACCTGCTGTGATTCCCTCTGACTTTTGTATCTCATTGTTTTCTTACAAGAAAGCAGAGTAGAGATGGTGGTATGTCCTTCCAGTGTGGATTTGGGATGCGGTTGAAATACTTGTAGGATCTGGGAGTAGAGAAATGGCCCCATCCTCTTCTGGTTTCCAGGATGTAGTCCCCTAGGGTTGCAAGCCTTTCCCCATGTCAACCTCTGCAAGCTCCAACGTTGGTCTTTTCTGACATGCTGAACATGGAAACCACACTCTTCAATCTGTAAAAATTACCCCACAAAGTAAATGCAATACAAATGCTGGAGCAAATTCTAGAACTGTTATGTTTTATGAAGGGAATTGAATTAATTAACTGAAGATATTGATGCAGGAATATCAAAGTTTTCTCCCTGATGATTTGGCCAGACAAGAGAAAATACTGCAATGCTTCCATCATCAGGATAATAGGGTAGCACAGTGATCCTTGCAAGCAGCTTAAGTTCCCTGCTAGTGGGGCAGATGGGAAATATCCCTTAGCACAGGTATAGTAATCGACATCTGCAACCTTACATGGGCCAAAAGGCTGCTTGAGTTTTTTTGTGGAAGGCTATTTTATGGGACTGGAAGACGCAAAACACAACTATGAGATTTTGCACCAAAGTGCATCAGGAAATACTTGCACAGTCATTTCTTTCTCACTGCAATGAAACACTGCAAGTAACAGACAAGAGCCAGTATCCTTGCAAGGGAGGAGCCAGTTTCCATGGTTTGTGAGCACCAACAGATGCCTGACAAATGCTTGGCCTGAACTAGCTGTTGTCTAGCAACATCCTTGAGAAACTCAATGTGGTTTTATCTACAGGTTCTTTATATAAAGGCTTATGCTTTGCTCTGTATTTCCATGACTGCAAACCAAATGTCACCATCAATCTGTGATCACTGGTTTGAAGATAAATTATAATTCCCCCAGTTTCATTTATTTTACCTTATTTTTGGAGCAACCTTCATTTCTTACAGGGCATGTATAATTTTTAATCCAGATACTGTCTGATCTGTTGAAATTCTCTTGAGTAGAGCTGATACATCAGTGAACATCCACTAAACAACCATCACTTCTTTTATCAGGCACCTTTTGTAAGTGTGCAGCATGACAGAGCTCCACGAAGCTGTGGCTTTGGGGGACTATGACCTAGTGGATGAGATTCTGAGGTCAAGACGCTGTGACCCAAATCACAAAGATGTTGACTGGCATGACAGGACACCACTGCATTGGGCTGCTGTTAAAGGTAAGTGCACCCTGTGCTCTGATACCTCTGTGAACTGGTGTCATGAAAGGTGATGCTGATTGTAATTACATCTTGTCATGATGAAAATTAATGCTGGGGATAGTCACAGCTTGTATCTGATAATGTTACTTTTAATAGGGAAAAAAAAAGATTAAAAAAATACTAATTTAAATGGGAGCTTTGCCTCTAGTTTAAGGAGGTGCCATCAAAGTTATTTTTTTTAATGTTTCTTGGGTGGTTTTTTTTGTCATATGAAAATTTGCGGTGTACATAATATGTACGTGCAGCTTGTCTGCTTGTCCTTCACGTTACTTTTCTAAGAGATGACTTTATACAGTTCAAAGGAGTTATTTCTCATGTACATCTACATAAATGAGCAGAAAGACAAGCCTGCTGTATTCACAGTGAGGCACCTTCTCTTGTAGGCTCACTTGCCCACTACTAAACAAACTTTTGTTACTCACAGGTTTTCCATTCTTTTTTAATGTTTAATTTTATATTGAAATAAAAACTAAAACAAAGCAATGAAGTAGTCAATAACCAGCTGATCAGTGACTAATTGAGATGTGCTGTTCCAAAAATTAGTAGAAAGCTTTTCAGTTTTATTGTTCTTGTTGTAAAATGCTTCTGGAAGCAGTCTTGTTTGGAAAAAGATATAAAATCAACATTTTCTAATGACTGCCATTTACCTGATAAATCAAATAGCCAGGTCACATGTAAACCCCATTGTTACATGACTGAGGGAATTGTGATCAACTGTGTGACTGTCTTCTGCATCCTGAAGGTCTAAAGATTAATGCAGGTGCATCTTCTCTCCCTGTTTTGCTGCCCAACAACACAAGGGCGATCGGAGCTGGTCAAACTCCTTGTGGATCATGGTGCCCGGCATTGCCTGCGGAGCGATGTGGGCTGGACCCCAGCTCACTTTGCTGCTGAGTCAGGGAGACTGGGGGTGCTTCGCACGCTTCATTCCCTGCACGCTGCCATGGATGCGGTTGACCTTTTTGGCGACACGCCCAAGAGGCTTGCGGAAATCTATGGTCACCAGGACTGCTCCAGGTTCTTAGAAATGTGAGTAGTGATAACTGGTTCCACTATAGCAGCTGACAGGGCCACAGCAATGAAAATTAAATTGAATGCTATATAGAGGTTCAGAACCAATACTTATCTTTCCACCTAAAGCCTATCTCAAAACCATGAAGCACAAGTACCAGATAGTCAAATATGGGTCTTTATCATGGGGAATCCATTGGGAAACCATCCATTCATTTATTTCACTGCCTTGTGTGCCTTGATATGTTTTCAAAATCATTATCACTAATCATTAACTCCTTATGGCACTGGATACTGAATACACAGGCTGAATTGTTTAAGAACAGCCCTTTAGCAGTTAACATCAGTGTGTGTATATCACTTGGCTTTTTAGCTTAGGAAGCGTTGGTTAGGTGGACAATGAGATGGTCTGAGAAATGTCTGAATGATAGGGCTCAGAGGGTTGTATTAAGTGGTGCAGTGTTTAACTGGAAGCATGTAGCTAGCAGTGTTCCCCAAGGATCAGCACTGTGTCCAGTCTTGTTCAACATTTTCATCAGTGACCTGGATGAAGGGACAGCGTGTAGTCTTAGCAAGTTTGCTGATGATACAAAACTGTCTGACATTCAGCTAGACCTGGGCAGGATTGAGAACTGGGAAGAAGGGAACCTAATGAAATTCAACAAGTGCAACCATAGGCTTCTGCACCTGGGAAGGAATAACTGCATGCACCACTACAGGTTAGTGGCTGACTTTCTGGAATGCAATTCCATGGAGAAGAAGCTGGGCGTCGTCGTGGATAACAAGTTTGCCATGAACCCACAGTGCGCTCTTGTGGCCAGGAAAGCAAATGGTGTCCTGGAATGCCTTAAGCAAAGTGTGGCCGACAGGTCAAGAGAGATCCTCTCCTTCCTCTCTACTCTGCTCTAATGAGGCCACACGTGGAGTATTGTGTTCAGTCCTGGGCTCCTCAGTTAAAAAGAGACAGGAAACTATGGAAGAGAGTTCAACAGAGGGCTATGAAGATACTGAGGAGACTGGAGCATCTCTCTTACAAGAAAAGACTGAGAGACCTGAGACCTAGGGCTGTTTAGTGTGGAGAAGAGAAGACTGAGAGGCAGTCTTCTCAGTGCTTATCAGTGTCTAAAGGGTGGGGGACAAGAAGATGGATCCAGACTCTTTTTTAGTGGTGGCCAGCAACGTGACAAGGGACAGCAGACACAAATTAGAATGCAGGAAGTCCCCCTCAAAGGAGAACCTTTCTTATGAGAGCACTGCTTTCCAGCGGAGCACTGGAACAGGCTTCTCAGAATGGCTGTTGAATCTCCTTCTCTAGAGACTTTCAAGACCCACCTGGACATATTCCAGTGCAACTTGCTTTAGCTGAATGGGGGGCCTGGGGGGGGTGAGGGTGTTGTGTGGGTGTGTGGAGGGGGAATAGTGTGGCACTGAACTAGATGATCATAGAATCATAGAATCAACCAGGTTGGACGAGACCTCCAAAATCATCTAACCCAACCTATCGCCCAGCCCTATCCAATCAAGTAGATCATGGCACTAAGTGCCTCATTCAGTCTTTTCTTGAATACCTCCAGAGATGGCGACTTCACCTCCTACCTGGGCAGCCCATTCCACTGGCAAATCTCTCTCTCTGTGAAGAACATCCTCCTAATACCCAGCCTATACCTCCTCCGGCACAACTTGAGACTGTGCCCCGTTGTTCTGTTGCTGGTTGCCTGGGAGAAGAGACTGACCCCCACCTGGCTACAAGCTCCTTTCAGGTAGTTGTAGACAGCAGTGAGGTCACCCCTGAGCCTCCTTTTCTCCAGGCTAAACAACCCCATCTCCCTCAGCCTCTCTTCATAGGACTTGTGCTCCAGGTCCCTCACCACCTTCCAGAAGTTATTTCTATAAGTGCCTTGCAAACCTACCATTCTCTTATTCCTTCCACGCAGAAGAATCAGCTCTTACTGCCCTTAGACCTTCAGTTTAAAGACATTCAAACAAGCAACTGATACCTAAGCTTTGGTAATTAGGTTTTCTACTACTTAGACCCTAGCTGGAATAAGCTTAGGTCCGTCAATTCTTTGAGAATGGGGCATTTTCTTCCAGAGATGAACTTTCTCTGTACTTTTTTCTAGGTCTTAGCTTGCTTGGTTTCTGGATCAGAAGAGGTAAATATTGTCTTCCCTGAAGAGTGAAAGGTCTTCAGGCCTGTCCTGCTTGATTAGTCATTTATAGCAATTGCTTATTTTAGAGCAAGAGGAAGTTGTCTCAAGTTGCACTAAGGGATATTTATATTGAACATCAGGAAAAAAATATTCACTGAAAGGGTTGTCAAACACTGGAACAGGCTACCCAGGGAAGTTGTGGAGTCACTCTCTCTGGAGGAATTTAAAATATGTGTAGATGTGGTGCTCAGGGCCATAGTTTAGTGGCAGACTTGGCATTTCTAGTTAATGATTGGACTTGCTGATCTTAATAATACTGACGGGCAATGCCTGTGGCAGCCAGATTGACATTCTGGTCTGAGCCACTGAGGCAACAGCCTAGGGTGACTCAAGTAGCTGATAAAGGGTTTTCTGAGGTGAATAACTAATTTAAGGTGGAAAACTTGCCTTTCAGAGCCATGCTGACCTGACTCACCCCATGAATTTACAATACAGTGAATGCCTTCATCCTCATGCAGCAGTTTCACCTCCTCTCTTCAGCAAACTTGGAGTTAACTAGGAGGAATTTCAGGCATTTTTAGTATAATCATGATTACCTTCTACTCCTTCAGGTGTGCAGAGGTCCCAGAGGTAATATCCCTGACCAGACAGTATTCTACATCTCTGGCATGAGCTATACAGTACTGTTCTGTGCTGCAGACAGAAATCATTGAATCCTAAAATGTTTTGGGTTGGAAAGGACCTTTGAAGGTCATCTAGTTCAAACCCTGCTGCAGCGAGCAGGGACATCTTCAGCTAGATCAGGTTGCCCTGTCTAACCTGACCTGGAATGTTATGAGGGATGGAGTATGGGCCACTTCTCTGGGCAACCTGTGCCAGTGTTTCACTACTCTAATTGTAAATATTTTATTCTTTATATCTAGTCTAAATCCACCATCTCTCAGTTAGAAAAGATTACCTTGTCCTGTTGCAACACGTCCTGCTAAACATATTGTCCCCATCTTTCTTATAGGCCCCTTTAGGTACTGAAAGGCTGAAATAAGGTCTCCCTAGGGGCATTTTTCTCTGGGATGAGCAAGCCCAACTCTCTGAGCCTGTCCTCATAGGAGAGGTGTTTCAGCCCTCCAGTCACCTTTGTGGCCTCCTCAGGATATTCTCCAACAGGTCCATGTCTTTTTTGTTCTGAGTACTCCAGAACTGGAGACAGTACTTCAGGTGAGGTTTCACCAGAGTGGAAAAAGCTTCAGAATCACCTCCCTTGAGCTGCTGTCTGTGGTTCTTTTTGGAAGTATGTCTGCACACCAATGCTTCTCAGCACAGAGTTCTTCCCTCTGCTCATGGTGTCTGTGGTACTGGTATGTAAATATGATGGATATTTTGTTACAGAGCATCACCATTAGTTTTGGATATTTGCCTTCATGCAAAAAGAGGGAAAAGACAATTTGAAACATAATAACCTCTGCCAGCTGTAGGGCTGGCATGCATATCCAACCATGACTATAATCATCCAAATCCTTCCTAAATCCCAGTTCAACCCTCTCTAGTGTTACTATGATTCTTGCCCACTGGGTCTGACTACAGGTGCTGATGGCTCTATGAACAGACTATCTGCCTGGGCTAAGCCCTTGATCTGTGCTGGGGGATGTTTGCATCAATATGTAAATTGTACATATATCAATATGTAAATATTATTAACATGTAAATATTAGGAATATTCTGCTACAGAATATCAGTCACTGAGGTTTGCATGGACATGGAAAGGCTAGAAAATAGCCTTCAAAACACAACTGCTTTTGAATAATAAATACATGGTTTGCATTTTTTTTCTTTTTTTTTTTTTTCCCCCCTTACATGAGAAGGGGTTTACCCTGGATGCTGTGAGAACTGTTGAGGATGGTGCTGAGCTGGCACAGACAACTGTGGCCTGTGTCTGCTGCTATTGTCTCTATGAAGTCCTGAGCATTAAAACTACAAATACATATGTGTGTGTCTATATTTATTTATTTTAAAAGTGTCTAGAAAGACACTTGGTAGCACATACTTAAAGGAAAATAACAGAATAGAACAGACTAGTTTGGTTGGAAGGGATCTACGGCAATCATTTAGTTCATCTACCCAGCCACTTCAGGGCTGACCAAAAGTTAAGCCATGTTATTAACATGGTTTATTAAGAGAAGGCTTCGAGGGGACCTGATAGTAGCCTTCCAGTATCTGAACGGGGCCTACAGGAAGGCTGGAGAGGGGTTATTTACAAGGTCCTGCAACGACAGGACAAGGGGCAATGGGTTTAAACTGGCAGAGGGGAGATTTAGACTAGATGTCAGGAGGAAGTTCTTTACAGTGAGGGTGGTGAGGCACTGGAACAGGTTGCCCAGGGAGGTAGTGGCTGCTCCCTCCCTGGAGGTGTTCAAGGCCAGATTGGATGAGGCCTTGAGTGACCTGTACTAGTGGGAGGTGTCCCTGCCTATGGCAGGGGGTTGGAACTAGCTGATCCTTGAGGTCCCTTCCAACCTTACCATTCTATGATTCTATGATTCTATGATTCTATTAAGGGCATTTTCCAAATACCTTTCAAATGCTATCAGACACGGAACATTGACCATCTCTCTCAAACATAGATTTGTGTGCACGCATGTGTATATCTGTGTATATTCCTGTCTGTCTGTCTAGTAAGTCCACTCTATGCAGCACATCTGCATGGAGCCACTGGCTTTGCTCTGTGCTCTCAGCATTGCACTGGTGTGACAAAGCTGCTGAATTGTCGAAAAAAAAAAATTCCCAGTATTTGTTGGTATTTTGACAGACTTCTATAAATGCTGAATAATCACACAATCAGGCTTCTACAGAAGAAGAAAAGGGTTTGTCTTCTCTTGGAAAATATGTTCAGTCAGGGTGTCTCTGCTCAGGTGCTGGCAGTAAGGGAGTGCAGAGGTGTCTCTGTGGCTTCACCACACCACACAGGCTGCAGGACACAGCTCAGCCCATTGGCAACGAATGAAACTTTCAGTGACTTAAACACTTGGGGGATGGCCTAGATGACCTTCAAAGGTCCTTTCCATCCCAAGTCATTTCATGATTCTGTGATTTGAACATAAAGTATTGACATATTAATTCTTCTAAAATTTCTAAAAGAAGATTCCTCAGTGCCTACAAAATGCAGAAAGCAGCTGTCTTTTTTTAGTTTGAGATCACTTTTTTCCTAAAACGTCTGACAGAGCCAGGCATGTGTAAAGATTGTAAAGTAAATGCTACCAACACTTGATAGGAAAAACTGTTTTAGAGCTGTGATTAAAAAAAACCCAAACAAAAATGAGGTTATAAATAATTCTACTCAGAGGATTTGGTCTATCCTGACCTTGATTAGTTAGTTTTTGTATTTTGATGGGGGTTATTTGGTGTGGGTTTTTTTTTTATTTGTTTTTGTTGTTTGCAGCGAGAAGTGTAATGAAAACCATTGATACTTCAAAGCTGTAAGGAAAATTACAGTGAATCATGTTTTTCCAGTTACCATCTTGCACAGTGTCCTTCACTGAAGGTCTAGGTCTGTGCTTGTTTAATAGAAAAAGTATGAATATCACCAAAAAATGATGACTTTGGTAAATCAGTCCTTGCACAAGCAGACTCACTGCTGAGTTGGAAATCCCATTATCTGCATAGCTGATGGTTTCACACACTTGAAATCATAGAGGTGACCTGAAAAGCACAACTGAAAACCCCAGCAGCTGGAGGAGAGTTGTGTATGATTTGCGTATGGAGATACTGGGCTGGGAAAATTGGTCTTTTCTATGTGTTTTCCCATGGAAAATTTTAACTTCTGCCACACAACCTCATTTCTGTCACATTTCCTAATTCAACTTACTCTTTACAAAACAGAAATGGAGGTGAATTGTCATGTTTAGTTCTGGGTTTGAATGCAGTTTAGGAAAATTCCAGGGCTGAATTGCATTAGGCCTAGGTAATGTCTGAGGTTAAAAGGTCATCCATAAAGATGTCTTCAGCTTTGATGTTTTGTCATTAAGAATTTCTAGGACTACTGAATGAGCAGTAAAACAGAAAAGAAAATAAAATGGAAATGTGATTGCAGCGAGTTAATATGTACAGTTTTATTAAAAATGCTGAAGTCTATTTAGTAGAAGACAAATTCACAAGATTGATCTTTGGGAGCTTTTAATGGTTAAAATTTTGATTCTAGTGATGTGTAGATCTTCAATGAGGATTTCTCAGCACAGCTTTCAGTGAGTACCTGGTCATTTGGGGTGATGGATTGTGGTGGGTTGGGAAATTACACCCTCCTATACTCCCCCAAATAAAATTCACCAGACCGGCTGAGAAGGCTTGGAAGTAAGATAAAACTATCTTTTACAGCAAGCTAAATTTACAAGCATATATACAAAATATATTTACATGTATTTATGATTATTTGCAATTTAGAAGTAATACAGAAATGCAGTCCTCTTCCCTGGACAAAGAAAGCCCAGAGGGGGCCAATGCTACCTTCTTCTGTCCCCCCAGATGGAAAAACCAGCAAGACTCATGTGTTACCAGTTAATGGGTAGTACACAGTTTGGAGGCGTCAGAGAGGCAAAGGAACAGTGACAGATCCAGAACCCAAGAGCCAAGAAAATAAAATTGTTTATACACTGGCTTTTTATCCCTCTTAGCAAACCAATGACTAATATAGACTTTTATTATTCTTTTTAAAACCAATGCCCTGGTCATTCAGTCTCTATTCAAAAGAATGCCCAGAAAGTTCCTCTCTCTTGTTTATAATTCAGAATCAAGCCAGAGCATTAGCTCTTAAACTGTTACGTGAATGCTCTTTGACTCAGGATGAGCCTCAGGATTTTCTCATGTGTTGCAGACAAAAGTGTTTCGTCCATATGAATACATGATCCCCTAATCTTGTAGATGGGCCACTCATGACTGATGGTGTGGCTGTGCTGTGCTCAGTATCTGAAGGTGGACTCTTGCTTTCTTTCCCAGAGCAGAGGTGGAAAGCAGAAACTATCGAAGGACAGCCATAATGAAAGGAATCCCCTTAGACCAGAGAGATGAAGACTGGGAACTCAAGAAAGAAGAACTTGGAAGAAATCCACCATGTTCTTGGGAGAATCGCACATCCCTCACTCAAAAGAAAAAACAGAAAAAAAAGAAGGAAGCAGTAGTGTCCCCTCACTGTTTGGTGCCACAGACAACCTGCAGTGAAAGGCGAAAGCACTGACAGACTTCAGATGCATCAGGGGGTGAAATGTGGGTGAGCAGGAGAATGCACCATTGTGATGTACTGTAAATACTGTTCTTAACAGAAAACAGGCATGAGGGCTTCTGTCTATGTGTCTATTTGTATCAGGTCTGAAATATCTCAAATTTGCTGAAGATGTTGGAGGGAGGTTGTGGATGCTTCCTTCCTGGAGGTGTTCAAGGCCAGGTTGGATGAGGCCTTGAGTGACCTGTACTAGTGGGAGGTGTCCCTGCCTATGGCAGGGGGTTGGAACTAGCTGATCCTTGAGGTCCCTTCCAACCTTACCATTCTATGATTCTATGTTTAATTATGTTAATACTCCAATTCCCTGGAATGTCTGGATTGAAAGAAGTAACAACAATCACCCGTATTGTCTGAGAAGGAAATGATTCTATTCCTGATTGGTTAATGAAAACATCTGGGACTGTGGTTCTGCTCTGGTGATGCCTGTGGTGGTTGCTTGTTTGTTTCTGGTCCTGACTCAAGAGGACTCTACAGGCTTGTAGCCTCTGATGTTGCCTGTTTTTCCTTGTAAGTAGAGTATATTTCCTCCTTCTGGCAAGAAGGAAAGGTGTCAATGTGGACCTTTTAGAGCACAAGTGGTTCTAACAGCCTGTGTATTCTACTTGTGGCCCAACAGAACAGGAAAATGGGAGCACTGACACAAAGCAAAGGGAAGAATTTTTATGCATGGAGTAGGGCAGAGAGAGGCCATGTAATGCTGGTGCGGGACATGGGCTTATCTCCCCAAGACCATTTCTCTATTTGTCTTGAGAAGCTCTGGTTAAAATCAGTGACCAACACATTGCCACATGAGTTACAGAGCAAAGCAAGGCAGTGACAGAACTCACAACTGTACGAAGGATTCAGCCACAGCAGAAATGCATAGAAACTAAGTGAGATAGAAACATGGTGTGCAGAGAGGTAGTTTCAGGCAGGCAATACCAAAGCTTTTCTAAAAGGTTTGCAGTATTGTTACTACCTTTTTGCAGCTAGCCCATGTACCAGGTTTGTTATTGGCTTTAACTGAACTCAAAGGATGATCTAAATAAAATTATCTCAGCAATAATCAATGCATAATGATTTTGTTTGAGTATTTTAAAGAAAGATTTATTCTTTAGATAGAACATCTGTATCAGCTACACTGGCAACTGGAGTGATAAATTATGGAGCAAATTCTTTTCTTTCTTTTTTATTTTTCAATAGCAAAGTTTCAGTGAGCTTCAGCTTTTATTATTGATGCTACTCCTTGTGAAACTTCCGCTTCAGACAGGGCAGAATCCTTAGAAATGTGTTTTTCTGTTCCCAAGTGTCACATATGGAAGCAGGAGCTTTATAGAGCTACTGCTGGTGGTGCCTTTGGTACTGCTCCTCTTCAGAGCAGGGCAGGTGCAGGAATGTAAATGTGCTGGGTATTGCCTTACCTGGCATCAGGGTCAATTGTGAGGATTTGAATTGCAGCTCAGATGAGCTGTGTTGGGTGACACATGCAAAGCAGATGTTTTTCTGGAATGGACAGTGTTTTGATTTAGTGGCTGCCCCATGTCTGATCTCTGTCAGGACTCATCATCTGCCTTCTGCTGTCCATTTGTCACCTCTGATGCTCACAAAGAGGGAGTGCTTTCAGCAAAGCACAGTCAGGGCAGCCTCTGTTGTCCTCCACTGCAGAGTGCAGATATGAAGCTTTTCTGCCTTCCCCTCAAGTGTTCCAGTTATTGTACCAGGGCTCCTCTTGTTCTCTGAGCATGAAGTCTTCATCTGGGTTGATTTCTGATAGCACATTGAAATTAGGGAATTGTTCACATTCTTGTCCTACCAGATCTCTTTTACTGAGGGAAAGGAAGGTCTGAGAAGTATTCTTCTTCTAGCGCTACATTCCTGATTATTCTCAGAAAGGTAGCAGAGTGAAAGCTCAACTCAAGTTTTTAGAGTCAATCCATGGTCAACAGTGTTAATGAGGCCTACAAGAAAGATGTAAAGAGACTGTTTATAAAGGCCTGTGGTGATAGGTCGT
Source organism: Eubucco bourcierii (assembly GCA_013396675.1). Lineage (NCBI taxonomy): Eukaryota > Metazoa > Chordata > Aves > Piciformes > Ramphastidae > Eubucco > Eubucco bourcierii. The sequence continues at coordinate 97,668 of VWZE01022728.1, read as the reverse complement.
GGGCCAATGGCTTCAAACTAAAGAAGAGCAGATTTAGATTGGATGTTAGGAACAGGTTCTTGACTATGAGGGTGGTGGAACAGTGGAACGGTTGCCCGGGGAGGTGTTTGGGACCCCGTCCCTGTAGATATTCAAAGTGAGTCTTGACAAGGCTCCTGGCAGCCTAATCTAGTTGAGGCTGCCCCTGCTTACTGCAGAAGGAGTTGGACTAGATGACTAGGAGGCCCCTTTCCAACCTAGACCATGACTAGGTGAGAATCCAGTCATTCCATTACACACTCCTGAACAGGACACTGGTGGAAAAGAATATGGGAAAGCTCGTGGGCTGACCTAAAGACCAGGAGGTTACTCACCAATGACTGTCACAGGGAAAACAGACTTGACTTGGACAAAATCTATTTAATTTATTGCCATTTGAAAAAAAGAGTAAAATGGTCACAAGCATAAAACTACTCCAAAACCCCTTATCTCCAGCCTTCTACCTTCTTCCCAGGTTCAAATTCACTCCTTGATTTCTCAGCACCTCTACATCCATCTGCTGAATGGAGCTTAATCAGTCCATAATATGTTGTCTCTGCCCTTTCTTTCCCCTCATGCTGCTCTTCTGCTCCAATGTGGCATCCTTCAGGTGGGAAACAGTCCTTCAAGACAGGCCTGTTGCAGTGTGGAGACTGCACAGGATACAGTCCTTCAAGTCCAGTCTTCTTGCTGTCATGTAATGCTCTTCGCAGTCTACAGATGAGTATCTGCTCCAGCATAGTTCTGGATGGTCCCCAGGTGAATTTCTGCTCTGGCACCTCCAACACTATTTTCTCCCCTTCCTTCTCTGACTCTGTTGCAGGACTCTTTCTCACAGTTGTCCTCTCTGTTCTGTTTCCTAAAGCAGAGTTTTCCTGAGGAGTCATAAGTAGTGATGGTCTGAGCTGTGTCCTGTGGTGGGTGCAATGGTGGCAGCTGGAAATTACTTTTCCCAGCACGGAGCAGCCTTAAGTTTGCTTTATATAGAACCCCCTACATTCCTCAGCAGCCCTGCAACTGTTACAAACAGCCTATACAGCTGCCTGTGGGTCACTGTGAAATGAAAGCATGTTTTTATCCCACCACACACTTTGCACAAACACCACCTTCCCTGGTGTTTTACAGAGACAGAGTCCACTAGTCAAAGCACGTCTTGTAAAGAAGTAAAATCAGACCAGGAGAGCAGTGAGAGAGTACAGGGATTGACATGTTTTTGCAGGAGGTGGGGCAGAGTGAGGGCTGTACACCTGTACCCCCACCTATACAATCTGAGGCCATTTCTCTATTCATCATTACAAGTAAGTCACCAGCTCTGGTTAAAATCAGTGACCAAAATGTTGCCACATGAGTTACAGATCAGAGCAAGGCAGTGACAGAAGTCACAACCTTACAAAGGACACAGACACAGCAGGTGTACATGGAAACCATGAGAGACAGAAACATGGTGTGCAGTGAAGTGTTTTCAGGCAGGAAATACTAAAGCTTTTCTAGGTTTGCAGTACTGTTGTTGCCCTTTTGCAGCTAGCCAATGTACCAGGTCTGAATTGGATTGTTATTGACTTTAACTGAACTCCAGGGATGATCTAAATGAAATCTCAGCAATAATACATTCATAATGATTTAGTACAAGCAATTTTAAGGAGGGTTGCCTAAGTTGGATGGTGAAGGCTGCACATCTGTATCAGCTACACAACAGAACAGTTGTGTCATAAATTGGATTATTTGTTTTCTCTTGAAAATATAAGGGTTTTTTTGCCTACTCGAGCACATCTTATAGCCCCTACTCCTTCTAAACCTCCCAATTCAAACAGAAAAGTGTCCTTAGAAATGTCTTTTCCAGTTTTGGATTGATGAAAATCAGAAAAAGAGAATGAACAATTGGGAGAACATATTGAAATATTAAAATAAGAAACTTCAAAACATATCCTGTCTTCCCAGTTTGAATTAATGATAAGATGTATCCTGTAAAGTTAATGCTGTAAAAGAAGATGAAGGACAGAATAGATTTGATGGCTTTGGTATGAGCATCCATGCTGAGGTTCCTCACTGAGTTCGCCTGCATCCTGCGTTTGTGTCTCCAGAGAGAAAAGAGAAGGAGAAAGGCAGAAAAGATGGCTGTCAGGAATGCAGTGGTTGATATGAACCCACTGATACAAAAGAAGGTAAGCGTTTGCCCATCCATCTTAATAGTAATATCCCAGAATTGTGTTGGGGTGGTAGAATTCAGGTTCTGAAAGACTGTTCTGTAAGTGATGTCATAAGCAAAGATTCCTATAATCAGTTGAAAAAGCACTGAAATCAAGAGCAGCCAAGGTACCATCCTGTCAATTTTTACCTTCAGGTAGATGAAGGTGGTGTGCTGGAAATTTGCAATTTTAATACAGTAAAAAACACAAAGACAGGCAGAAACCCACAGGTTGGAAAAGAATAGAAAGGCTCTAATACCTGACAACATTTGGGGTATGGGGTTAACATAAAAGCACCAAGGATAAATTATTGAAAGGAAAAAAAATACCCATGTGGTGCACAAATCCCCCAAGCGGGAGAAGCCCAGAACCAGCAAAATCTTCTCATTAGAGTTGAAGCTCTTCTTTTTCACCCAAGCAACACAGAGCACACAAACAATGAAGCCGTTTATCCACAAGCCAGCAAACGCCTGGATTGTGATGATGACAAAAGCCATGGCATCGTATGAAGTGACATTAAATTTCTCTTGGGAGTAACACGCTGCCATGCTCCTGGGTGGGTATCGGTGCTGTGCCAGAGATGAAGGCTGTTGCAGCAATGCTTAGTGTAGGTTGTCAGCTGCCGTTTCCCAAGTGCCACATATGCAAGCAGGAATTTATAGAGGTGCTGGCGGTGGTGCTTTTGGTACTGCTCCTCTTCAGAGCAGGGCAGGTGCAGGAATGTAAATGTGCTGGGTATTGCCTTACCTGGCATCAGGGTCAATTGTGAAGGTTTGAATTGCAGCTCAGATGAGCTGTGTTAGGTGACACATGCAAAGCAGATGTTTTTCTGGAGTGGACAGTGTTTTGATTTAGTGGCTGCCCCATGTCTGATCTCTGTCAGGACTCATCATCTGCCTTCTCTTGTCCCTTTGTCACCTCTGATGTTCACACAGATGGGTATGCTTTCAGCAAAGAACAGCTGGGGGAGCCTCTACCATCTTTTACTCTGTTATGCAGCAAGCGATGTCTCCCTGCATTCCTCTCAACTTTTACAATTAACATCCTGGGTCCACTCTTGTTTTCTGAGCAGAAGCTCTTCCTCTGGTTTGAGGAAAGCAGTTTCAGTGGAAAGCAGTACAGATGGAAACATTGAGCAGTGATGTTCTTTTGGTCAGCAAATACCGAAGCTTTTCTAGAAGATTTGCAGTCTTGTTATTGCCCTTTTGCAGCTTGCCCATGTACCAGGTCTGAATTACTTTAACTGAACTCAAAGGATGATTTAAATGAAATAATCTCAGCAATAATGCACTGATAATGATTTAGTTCAAGGAATTTTAAGGAATATTTCTTAAGTTAAGTGATAAAGATTGCACACCTGTATCATCTACACTGGTGACTGGAGTGATTATTTGCAGAGAAAATTACTTATTTTTCTATAAATTATATTGAAGGTTCGGTGGGCTCAAGCGTTTATCGTAGCTCCTATGCCTAATGAAGCCTCCACTTCACACAGAGCAGAGTTCTTAGAAATGTCTTTTCCATTTCAGTATTGCTGAAAATCAGAATAAGGGAGTGAACAACTGCAAGAGAATACTGAATTACTGAGATGAATAACATTGGAAGATTTCCCATCTTTTTGGCATATACCAGTGACAAGCTGGATGCTATGAAACTGATGCTGTAAAGGAAGATGAAGGAAAGGATAGATTTTATGGCTTTGATATGGGCATCCATGCTGAGGTTTCTCATTGAGTTTGTCTGCATCCTGTGTTTGTGTCTCCAGAGAGAAAAGAGGAGGAGAAAAGCAGAAAAGATGGCTGCCATGAATGCAGTCATTAAGATGAAGCCAATGGAAAAAAATGTAGGAGATAAATGTTCTTCCATTCTGACACTCAGTTTCCACAAATTTGTTGAGGTTGTGGAATTATTGTTAATATAGATGATGTTGTAGGAAAGGATGCTCATAACCAGGGACAGAAGCACTGAAACCAAAAAAACCCATGGCACGATCCTGTCAATTTTTGCTTTCAAGTAGGTGAAGAAGGTGTGCTGGAAATTTGCAATTTTAATACAATAAAAAACACAAAGACAGGCAGAAACCCACAGGTTGGAAGAATTACAAAATATTCGAGTAGCAGAAAACATTTGTGGTATGGGAGGAACATAGAAGTGCTGGGGATAAATCGTTGCAAGAAACACATATGCCCAACTGATGCATAAATCCCCAGTTCTGAAGCATCCCAGAACCAGCAAGATCTTCTCATTAGAGTTAAAGATCTTCTTTTTCACCCAGGAAACACACAGCACACAAACAATGAAACCATTTATCCACACGCCAGCAACTGTCTGAAGAGTGATGATGACAAAAGCCACGGCATCGTATGAAGTGACATTAAATGTCTCTTGAGAGTAACACGCTGCCATCCTCCGGATTGTCAGCTGCTGTTTGCCAAGTGTCACATATGGAAGCAGGAGCTTTATAGAGCTGCTGCTGGTGAAGCCTTTGGTGATGTTGCTATTCAGAGCAGGGCAGGTGCAGGAATGTAAATGTGCTGGGTATTGCCTTACCTGGAGTCAGGGTCAGTCGTGAAGATTTGAATTGCAGCTCAGATGAGCTGTGTTAGGTGACACATGCAAAGCAGATGTTTTTCTGGAGTGGGCAGTGTTTTGATTTAGTGGCTGCCCCATGTCTGATCTCTGTCAGGACTTATCATCTGCCTTCTCTTGTCCCTTTGTCACCTCTGATGTTCACACAGATGGGTATGCTTTCAGAAAAGCACAGTCAGGTCAGTCACTGTTGTCTTTCACTGCAGGGTCCTTGAGCTGCAAAATTCATCCAGAATGCCAAAAATTGGAATTCCTTTTCATTCTTTGAAGGCATGCAACTCCATTTTATCTTTCCCCATGGTAATGCCTTAACTGTCAAGGAGCAGCGATGTGAGGTGTGCAGGGCACTGAAGAAGAAGGAGTTCCTTTTTCACTCTATGCACCAATTTGAGGGACCACAATTGTGATCCCTGTTCCAGGGTTCAGGGCTCATCTGGGAGCAGTATGAGGAGTTTTAGGGATGAAACCATGTTGGCTTCCTACCACAGCTTAAGCTTCCAAATAGCTTTCAGTCCTGACAACTGTGGTATTTGTTACAGGCAGAGTTTTTAAAGCTGTGTAGGGCATGGATTGCTCTTCTAGATTTTGGGATTGTCCAGGGCCTTTTGCTTTGGACCTTGCACATAGGAACTGCAGTTACTAACTAGTTCCTCACTAATCCTGTGTTGTAATTAGAAAAAAAAATAATTCATGTCAAATGGCTTTCTAGCTACAGGACATGAATCATCAGACTTCTCTCTCTTGAGAATGAGGCACTTGTTTTCTGGGGGATAAATGGAAACAACACTCCTTGAAAATTGTGTATCGTGTGCTCCTATTTTCACTCTTTGCTAAAGACCCTGCCACAACTTTAACACAGTGTACTGTGACAGATTGCCTGTAGTTCATCTCAACAACAAAACGTGGCACCTACCACATGTTCAGGTAAAATCTATTCTAATATTGCAGTGGCTTTTAATAAAAGTTCTAGTGAGATTCTCAGCACACTTCGATGTTCCTATTGGCTAGAAAACACCTAATGTCCTTGTTAGGTTAGGATGCAGTTATTCAAATGTATTCTGGATCAATTAAATACAGTCATACTTGACTGAGATGATGCTAGCAGTAGTCACTGCTCTTATGGATGGCTGTTGTCTGTAAAATACATCTGGAAGCTCAAAAGAGAATTGATTAAGAAAAGCATCCCACTTCTCTGAGACTAGAAGTGCAAGAATTAATGTGAAACCAGTTGATGTCCAGGTGTGTGTGTGTGTGTGTGTGTGTGTAGGGCAGGCTTATGGGTACTGGACACAATGCTGCTTACTTGCAGTGGTTAGCAGAAAGTAACAACATTTAATGAATCAACCACTTCTCTGTACCTCTTTTGCATTCACCTTCATGTCTAAAGACAATGGAAGGTTTACAGGGCAGGTAGCAAGAGTGTAAATCTATTCCTTCCTTTATTGTATGCTGTTGAGTCCAGGAGTCCAGGCTGGACTGTTCCAGGTGGCCATCAGTGGACTTTTTTCCTCCGCAACCTGTGTTTCAGAAATCTGAATTGGAAGTTTGTCTCCCTGTAACCCCTTATTCTGATGTTCCTCTGACAGGCAGGCAGGGAAGCACCAGCTGATGGTAGTGCTCTTCAGTGAACTGAGTTTCACTTTCCTCAAACCCTGGCTTTATGGGGTGAAATACTGTGGCCACTTCAGGATGCGGATAAGGCACATGGATTAACTTTCTCTCCTTTCAGGTGTCACTGGACTGATGGGATTGGGCAAGTGGATGCCTGCTAGCAGTACTGAGTGTGCGTCCCCTGGAGACTTCGCAGCCACAGCGCCTCTCCAGGTGGCAATTTCTGAGGAAATCTGTTCTCTGGTACTGCTGTCATCTATGGGTGCCAAGGCAGCTGGAGCATTGCCTTATCTTTAGCAATGCCACCACCTATTTTTGGCTCAATGCCCTTTGTATTTAGTGGAACAACAGGAATGTGATTTTATTTTGCCTTTCTTCTGCAGGAAAAGCCAGAAAAGAGTGCACACTATTGGTTTGAAAACACTTCCTTATGTCTTTTATTCATTTTCCTACCACTTCCATTTTTGTGGGGATGGGTTTGAAGAGGAAAGGAAGGACACTTTTGCCCACCAAAAAGGCAAACATTAAAATAAAAGCATTACCAAGAAAGACATAGCTGTTCACTTCACCTTTTAATATTAGCTTCCTAGGGCCCCTGTTTTTATTTTGTTTTTATTTTTTTTTGAGAAAAAAATTCTTCGTCTGGGTTGATTACTAATAGAGTGTACATAGAAGTTTGCCAGTCCTTCATCCTATCCTAACAGATCTTTATTATTGGGATAAAAGGTGGTCTGAGAAGCCTTCTGCTCCTGGAGCTACATTCAAGGTTATTCTCCAAAAAGCAGCAGAGTGAAATCTCAAAAGCTTCTTTCAGAATGAATTCATGGCCGGCATGGTTCATGGTAGACCCAAAATGATTCCCTGGAGGGAATTTTGAATATATCTGAATTCTGTAGACATTTAGGAGGCCTCTGTGGTTTGACCTTCATACCTGGCAAATGTACATCATCTGGATGATAGTTTCAATGCAAAAGCAACAACAAAACCAGTGGGCGTGAGGTGAGAGGTGCCTGTGGGCCTGAGATGGTGAATGCAATGAGCAGTTCAGGTTCTGCTCTGTTCATGCTGAAACTTTCTCATGTTTTAGATGATCTGCTGTGGTGGGGACATCATGGCTAGGGCCATATTCCATTGCTCTCACTCTTGAACAGGACAGGGTTGAAAAATAAGATGGGAAATCTCATGGATCGAGATGAAGTCAGGGACATCACTCACCGACTGATGTCACACGAACAAGAGACCTTATTTCAGGGCGGGGTGACATAGTTTAATTTATTGCCAATTGAAAAAAAAGAGTAAAATAGTGAGAAGCAAACATAGCTCTAAGAAAACATAGCTCCAGCCTCCCACCTTCTTCCCAGGTTCAACTTCACTCCTTTGTTTCCAACTCCTTTACATCCATCCACTTGATCCTTGCAATAGGATGGACAATGGAACTTACAGTCAGTCTATGATATGTTGTCTCTGCCACTCCTTTCTGCTCATGCTCTTCTTCTGCTCCAATGTGGTATCCTTCAGATGGGAGACAGTCCTTTAGCATAAGCCTGCTGTAGTGTGGAGTCTGCACAGGATACAGTCCTTCATGTCTAGAGAGCAGTGAGACAGAGCAAGGAGTGTTATGTTTTTGCATGGAGTGGAGCAGATTGAGAGGTCATAAAGCTGCTGTAGGAGGTTGTCTCAACACCACCGGTCTTCCCCAAGGCCATTTCTCTATTCATCATTACAAGTCAGTCATCAGCTCTGATGAGTAATAGCAATTAACACATTGATACATGAGTTATAAAGCCAGGCAAGACAGTAACAGAACTCACAACATTAGAAAGGACACAGCCATGTGAAAACCAGGTGAGATATAAATGAGATAGAAAAAGAATGTTGTGCAGCACAGTAGTTTCAGGTAGCAAATACCAAAATGTTTCCAGAACATTTGCAGTGTAGTTTTTACTCTTTTACAGCTAGCTCATGTACCAAATCTGAATTAGTTTGTTATTGGCTTTAACTGAACTTCAAGGATTATTTAAGTGAAATGAAGTAAGCAATAATGCATTCATAGTGATTTAACTCAAGGAAATTTAAGGAAGATTTCTTAAGATGGTGAAGGTAGAGCAATCGTATTAGCTACATTGTCAACTGGAGAGCTGAATTAGAGATGGAATTGCATTCTTTATCTGTGGAGAAAAACAACATGTTTTGATGGGAACCTGCTTTTATTGTAGGTCCTGCCCCTTTTGAAACTTCAACTTGAAACAGGTCAGAGTCCTTAGGAGTGTCTTTTCCAGCTTGGGATTGCTGAAAATCAGGATAAGGGAATGAGCAACTGGAAGAGAATGCTGAAATAGTGACATGAAAAACATCTGCAGATATTTTTTCTTTCTGACATAAAATAATAGCAAGAGAAATCCAGTAAAGTTGATGCTGTAAATGCAGATGAAGAACAGAATAGATTTGATGGCTTTGATGTGGGCATCCATGTTGAGGTTCTTCATTGAGTTTGCCTGCATTCTGCGTTTGTGTCTCCAGAGTGAAGAGAGGAGGAGAAAGGTAGAAAAGATGGCTACTGTGAATGCAGTGGTTAATACAAAGGTACTGATTAAAAACATAAGAAAGACATATTCTTCAGTTCTGACACTCAGTGTCCCTAAAATGTTTGTGGATGTAGAATTGAAGTTTTTAAAGACTGCTCTGTCACTAACATGATAGCCAAGTAATGCCATGCTCAGTGCTACAAGCAGAGAACCAAACAACAGCCTAGGCACAATCCTGTCAATTTTTCCCTTCAGGTGGATGAAGAAGGTGTACTGGAAATTTGCAATTTTAATACAATAAAAAACACAAAGACAGGCAGAAACCCACAGGTTGGAAGAATTAAAAAAGCTTAGGATAGCTGCAAACATTTGAGGTATGGGATTAACATCAAAGCACTGGGCATAAATGAGTTTAAGAAATGCATACACCCATGTGATGCATGATTCCCCAAACCTGCAGCATCCCAGAACCAGCAAGATCTTCTCATTAGAGTTGAAGCTCTTCTTTTTCACCCAAGCAACACAGAGCACACAAACAATGAAGCCGTTTATCCACAAGCCAGCAAACGCCTGGATTGTGATGATGACAAAAGCCATGGCATCGTATGAAGTGACATTAAATTTCTCTTGGGAGTAACACGCTGCCATGCTCCTGGGTGGGTATCGGTGCTGTGCCAGAGATGAAGGCTGTTGCAGCAATGCTTAGTGTAGGTTGTCAGCTGCTGTTTCCCAAGTGCCATGTATGCAAGCAGGAATTTATAGAGGTGCTGGCGGTGGTGCTTTTGGTGCTGCTCCTCTTCAGAGCAGGGCAGGTGCAGGAATGTAAATGTGCTGGGTATTGCCTTACCTGGCATCAGGGTCAATTGTGAAGGTTTGAATTGCAGCTCAGATGAGCTGTGTTAGGTGACACATGCAAAGCAGATGTTTTTCTGGAGTGGACAGTGTTTTGATTTAGTGGCTGCCCCATGTCTGATCTCTGTCAGGACTCATCATCTGCCTTCTCTTGTCCCTTTGTCACCTCTGATGTTCACACAGATGGGTATGCTTTCAGCAAAGAACAGCTGGGGGAGCCTCTACCATCTTTTACTCTCTTATGCAGATACAAGAGGTGTCTCCCTGCATTCCTCTCAACTTTTACAATTAACATCCTGGGTCCACTCTTGTTTTCTGAGCAGAAGCTCTTCCTCTGGTTTCAGTTTTAAGAGAGAGGTCATAGGAGTTAGCGAGTCCTTCACCCTGTTTTCCTACCAGATCTCCTAGACTTGAGGAAGAGGAGGTCTGAGAAGTCTTCTGCTTCTAGAGCTACAATAAACATTGCTGTCAAAAAATGAAGCAAAGTGAAAGCTCAACAACTTCTTTTAAAGAGAATCCATGTTCAGCATGGCTTATAGAATCATAGAACCATAGAACTGCTGGCTCAGTCAGGCTGGAAAAGATGTTTAAGATCATTGAGTCCAGCTATACAGCTATAACCCAACTGTCATAACCACTGAACCATATCCTGAAACATCGTATCTACATGCTTTTGAACACCTCCAGGGATGGTCATTCCCTGGGCAGCCTGTTCCAGTGCTTCACCACTCTCTCAGTAAAGACATTTTTCCTAATGTCCAGTCTAAACCTCCCATGGCACAACTTAAACCCATTTCCTCTTTTCCTATCACCACTTGCTTGGGAGGAGAGACTGACACCAGCCTCACCACAAACCCTTTTCAGATAGTTATAGAGAGCAGTAAGTTCTCTGCTTAGCCTTTTCTACATTAAGTTCTCCCAGGACCTCTCAGCATCACTGCAGCTGTCAAAAACAGCCTATACAGCTGCTCAATGGTCACGGTGAGTGAAAGCACAGCATTACTCCACCCCACATTTTGCAGAAACATCACCTTCCCTGGTATTTTACGGAGACAGAGTCCACTGATCAAAGCACATCTTGTAAAGAAGTAAAATCAGACCAGGAGAGCAGTGAGACAGAGCAGGGGGTGTCATGCTTTTGCATGGAGCGGGCCAGCGCGAGGGCTCATAAAGCTCATGTGGGACATGGGCTCTCTACCCTAACTGTCCACTCAAAGGCCACTTGTCTACTTGTCTCTACAAGTCAGTCACCACTCTCATGAATAATAGCAATCAACACACTGCCACATGAGCTATAAAGCAAGGCAGGACAGTGACAGAACTCACGACCTTACAGAGGACACAGCCACAGCAGAAAATCAGTGGAAAGCAGTACAGATGGAAACATATTGAGCAGTGACGTACTTTTGGGCAGCAAATACCAAAGCTTTTCTAGAAGATTTGCAGTCTTGTTATTGCCCTTTTGCAGCTAGCCCATGTACCAGGTCTGAATTACTTTAACTAAACTCAAAGGATGATCTAAATGAAATTATCTCATCAATAATACATTCATAATGATTTAGTTCAAGGAAATTTAAGGAAGATTCATAAGTTAGATAGTGCAGGTATAGTGATTGTATCAGCTACATTGTCACCTGGAGAGTTTAATTAGTTGACTAAATTACATGTGATCTATAAATAATAATGACATTTGTGATGGGAGCCTGCTTTTATCATAGATCTTAACCCTTGTGAAACTTCCACTTGAAACAGGGTAGAGTCCTTAGCAGTGTCTTTTCCAATTTGGGATTGCTAAACACCAGGATAAGGGAATGAACAACTGGAAGAGCATACTGAAGTATTAAAATGAAAAATATTGGAAGATATTTTTTCTTTGTGGCATCAATTAATATCAAGATGAATCCAATAAAGTTAATGGTGTAAATGAACATGAAGAACAGAATAGATTTGATGGCTTTGATGTGGGCATCCATGTTGAGGTTCCTCATTGAATTTGCTTGCATCCTGCGTTTGTGTCTCCAGAGAGAAAAGAGGAGGAGAAGGGTAGAAAAGATGACTACTATGAATGCAGTGGTTGATATGAAGGTACTGATTGAAAACATAAGAAATGAATGTTCATCTGTTCTGACACTCAGTATCCCTAAAATTTTTGTGTCTGTGGAATTGATGTTTTTAAAGCTTGTTCTGTCCATGATGTCGTAGCCAAGGATCCCCATGACCAGTGCTAAGAGCACAGAACCAAACAGAAGCCAAGACACAATCCTGTCAATTTTTACTTTCAGATAGATGAAGAAAGTGTGCTGGAAATTTGCAATTTTTACACAATAAAAAACACAAAGAGAGGCAGAAGCCCAGACATTAGAAGAATCTATAAAACTTAATATAGCTGAAAAGATTTGGGGTACTGGGTGGACGTAATAGCACTGGGGATAAATCATTGAAGTAAATGAATATATCCAACTGATGCACAAATCCACAAACCGGAAGATTCCAAGAAACAGCATGATCTTCTCATTAGAGTTAAAGATCTTCTTTTTCACCCAAGCAACACAGAGCACACAAACAATGAAACCATTTATCCACATGCCAGCAAGTGTCTGAAGTGTGATGATGACAAAAGCCACGGCATCGTATGAAGTGACATTAAATGTCTCTTGAGAGTAACACGCTGCCATCCTCCGGATTGTCAGCTGCTGTTTGCCGAGTGTCACGTGTGGAAGCAGGAGCTTTATAGAGCTGCTGGTAGTGGTGCTTTTGGTGCTGCTCCTCTTCAGAGCAGGGCAGGTGCAGGAATGTAAATGTGCTGGATATTGCCTTACCTGGTGTCAGTCGTGAAGATTTGAATTGCAGCTCAGATGAGCTGTGTTAGGTGACACATGCAAAGCAGATGTTTTTCTGGAGTGGACAGTGTTTTGATTTAGTGGCTGCCCCATGTCTGATCTCTGTCAGGACTCATCATCTGCCTTCTCTTGTCCCTTTGTCACCTCTGATGTTCACACAGATGGGTATGCTTTCAGCAAAGAACAGCTGGGGGAGCCTCTACCATCTTTTACTCTGTTATGCAGATACAAACGATGTCTCCCTGCATTCCTCTCAACTTTTGCAGTTAACATCCTGGGTCCACTCCTGTTTTCTGAGCAGAAGCTCTTCCTCTGGTTTGAGCTTTAAGAGTCAGTGAGTTTTTCACCATATTATGGTAGAATCACAGAACCAGGCTGGTAAAGATGTTAAAGTGATTGAGTCCAGCTATAAACCAGTTTCCATGACTACTAAACTATATCCTGAAGCATCACATCTACATGCTTTTGAACACCTCCAGGGATGGCCATTCCCTGGGCAGCCTGTTCTAGTGCCTCACCACTCTCTCAGTAAAGACTTTTTTTCCTAATGTCCAATCTAAACCTCCCATGGCACAACTTAAACCCATTTCCTCTTCTCCTATCACCAATTGCTTGGGAGGAGAGACTAACACCAGCCTCACCACAACCCCTTTTCAGATAGTTATAGAGAGCAATAAGTTCTCTGCTTAGCCTTCTCTTCTCCAGAGTGGGCAACCCCAGCTCCCTCAGCTGCTCCTCATACACCCTGTCCTCCTAATCCCCAAACAGCCTCACTGCTCTTCTTCAGACCTCAATATCTTTCCCATACTGCAACACCCAGAATTGAACACAGCATGGAAGCTGTGGCCTCGGCAAGGCAGAGTGCAGGGACGCAATCACTTCCCTAGTCCTGTTGGGCACACTGTTTTTTGATACAGACCATATACTTTCGGCCTTCTCAGCCACCTGGGCACACTGCTGGCTCATCTTCAGCTGGCCATCCACCAGCACCTCCATATTTTTATACACACACACACACACACACACACACACACACACACACACAGAACTTCTGCAGAGGTTCAGCAGGTCTATGAGATTTGGCCTCCACACCTGGGAAACATAATAATGGTTTTCATACTTTCATACAGAAGCAGGAATGAAATCTGTTGAAATGCCAAAAAAAATGCTGTACTCAAAGAATGATCTAAATTTTAGCTAAGTTTAACTGAAATTGAATTTAATCTAAGTTTAACTGAACTCAAAGAATGATCTAAATGAAATTATCTCATCAATAGTACATTCATAATGATTTAGTTCAAGGAAAATTAAGGAAAATTTCTTAAGTGATAAAGATTACATACATGTATCATCTACACTGGTGACTGGAGTGATTAGTTGCAGTGAAAATTACTTGTTCTGGTTTTTGTAATAAATATCAACAGTTTCAATGGATTTCAGCTTTTATCATAGCTCTTATGCCTTGTGAAAGCTCTCAGAAATGTCTTCTCCAGGGATTGCTGAAAATCAGGATAAGGGAAAGAGCAACTGGAAGAGAATATTGAAATACTGAATTTTAAAACATATGAAGAATTTCATTCTTTCTGGCATCGTTGCAAAGGTGAATCCAGCAAAGTTAATGCTGTAAATAAAGATGAAGGACAGGACAGGTTTTATGTCTTTGACACGGGTGTCCATGCTGAGGTTCCTCATTGGGTCTGTCTCCATAACGTATTTCTGTCTCCAGAGAGACAAGAGGAAGAAAAGCGCAGAGAAGTTTCCTGATGTGAATGCGGTGGTCAATAAGAAGCCAAATTTGGAGCCAATCTTGTTTAATATGTTTATCAATGAGCTAGATGAGGGGATTGAGTGGTCCCTCAGGAATTTTGCAGATGACACCAAATTGATCTGCTTGAAGGTAGGAAGGCTCTACAGAGGGATGTGGAGAGACTGGATCAACAAGTCATGGTCAGTTGTATGAGGTTTAACAAGGCCAAGTTCCAGTTCCTGCACTTGGGTCACAACTACTCCATATAATGCTACAGACCTGGGACAGTGTCTAGAAAGATGCCTGGCATAAAAGAACCTGGTGGTGCTGTTTGACAGGTGGCTGAACACAAGCCAGCAGTGTACTCATGTGGACAAGAGCATGCTGGCCTGTATCAGTGATAGCATGCTGTGACATTTCCTGTGACAGCAGGACCAGGGAAGTGATCGTGCCCTTGTACTAAGTGCTGATGAGGCCATGGGTGAACTCGAATACTGGGTTCAGTTTTGGGGCCTTCACTACAAGAGGGACATTAAGGTGCTGGAGTGTGTCCAGAGAAGGGCAACAAATCAGATGAAGCATCTAGAACACAAGTCATATGAGGAGTGGCTGATGGGACTGGGATTGTTTAGGAGAAGAGGAGGCTGAGAAGAGACCTTACTACTCTCTACACCATAACCTCCTTCCAGATAGTTGAAGTGGGTGTTGGTCTCTTCTCCTTAGTATCATGTGATAGAACAAGAGGAAACGACCTCAAGTTGTGCCAAGGTGGGTGTATATTGGATATGAAGGGAAAAAATATTTACTGAAAGTGGTCAGGCATTGGAATAGGCTGCCCAGGGAGATAGTGGAGTCACCATCCCTGAATGTTCAAGAAACATGTACTTCAGGACACAGTTTAATGGCCGTGGTGGTGATAACTCTGCAGTAGGACTTGATCTTAAAGGTCTTTTCCAACCACAATAATTCAACTGATCTGTGATATTGTTATCTGCTTTATACTCCAGTGCAAGCTTCCTCCAGTTTTGCTGACAGAACAGAAAATATGGTGTGAGGTTGAGGGATTTTTTTGTTGTTTGTTTGGGGTTTTTTTGTTTGTTTGCTTGCATTTTCTTTTTGTTTGTTTGTTTGTTTGTGGGTTTTTTTGGTTGTTTTTAGTTCTACATATATATGAGAATATAACTTATTACTCGTAGCAGAAGGTCTGAAGATGAACTGCCTGTGCTTACACAAGTGCATTAAATTAATATGTTGCTCTAGCACTCTAGCAGAACCATAGAGTGGCTGGGGTTTAGTTTCACCTCTGTGTGGGGAATCTGGCACTCAGGAAAAAAAAAATTGTTATGAAATTAGAGTCTCAAATGCAGTGCTTTTAAAGAATGGAAGATCATAGAATCATAGAATCATAGAATGGTAAGGTTGGAAGGGACCTCAAGGATCATCTAGTTCCAACCCCCTGCCATAGGCAGGGACACCTCCCACTAGTACAGGTTACTCAAGGCCTCATCCAATCTGGCCTTGAACACATCCAGGGAGGGAGCATCCACAACCTCCCTGGGCAACCTGTTCCAGTGCCTCACCACCCTTACTGTAAAGAACTTCCTCCTAACATCCAGTCTAAATCTCCCCTCTACCAGTTTAAACCCATTGCCCCTTGTCCTGTCATTGCAGGACCTTGTAAATAATCCTTCCCCAGCCTTCCTGTAGGCCCCCTTCAGATACTGGAAGGCTACTATCAGGTCCCCTCGAAGCCTTCTCTTCTCCAGGCTGAAGAGCCCCAACTCTCTCAGCCTGTCCTCATAGGAGAGCTGCTCCAGCCCTCTGATCATCTTTGTGGCCCTCCTCTGGACCCGCTCCAACACTTCCATGTCCTTCCTGTGCTGAGGGTTCCAGAACTGCACACAGTACTCCAGGTGGGGTCTGACGAGAGCAGAGTAAAGGGGCAGAATCACCTCCCTTGCCCTGCTGGCCACGCTTCTCTTGATGCAGCCTAGGACTCGGTTGGCTGTCTGGGCTGCATGTGCACACTGCAGGCTCATGTTGAGCTTTTCATCAACCCAGACTCCAAGGTCCTTTTCCTCAGGGCTGCTCTCCAGCCATTCACCACCCAGCCTGTATTTGTGCTTGGGATTGTGCCTACCCAGGTGCAGGACCTTACACTTGGCCTTATTGAATTTCATCAGGTTGGCCTGGGCCCAACTCTCCAGCCTGTCCAGGTCCCTCTGGATGGCATCCCTGCCCTCTAGCAAGTCGACTGTGCCACACAGCTTGGTGTCATCTGCAAACTTGCTGAGGGTGCACTCCATTCCTCTGTCCATGTCACTGACAAAGATGTTAAACAGCACTGGTCCCAGCACTGACCCCTGAGGGACACCACTTGTCACTGGTCTCCAGGTGGACATTGTGCCGTTGATCGCCACTCTCTGGGTTCGACCATCCAGCCAATTCCTTATCCAGCGAGTGGTCCATCCATCAAGTCCATGCTTTTCCAGTTTGGTGACCAGGATGTCATGTGGGACAGAGTCAAATGCTTTACTCAGGTCCAGGTAGATGACATCAGCTGCCTTTCCCTTGTCCACTGTCGCTGTGACTTCATCATAGAAAGCCACTAAATTTGTCAGGCAAGATCTGCCCTTGGTGAAGCCATGCTGGTTCCCACCAATCACCTCTGCTTTGTTTTCCATTTGCCTTAGCAGGACTTTCAGCAGGATCTGCTCCATGATCTTGCCAGGCACAGAGGTGAGGCTGACTGGTCTGTAGTTTCCAGGGTCATTCTTTTTACCCTTCTTGAAGATGGGTGTTATGTTTGCCCTTCTCCAGTCAGCAGGAACTTCACCAGTCTGCCATGACTTTTCAAATATGATGCACAGTGGTTTGGCAACTTCATCTGCCAGTTCCCTCAGGACCCGTGGGTGGATCTCATCAGGCCCCATGGACTTGTGCACATTCAGGTTTCTTAGGAGCTCATAAACATCATCTTCTACTATAGTAGGCAGATTTGCCTGCTCCCAGTCCTCACTTTTACCCTCTGCAACTTGGACATTGTGGTTGGAGCCCTTGCTGTTAAAGACTGAGGCAAAGAAGTCATTGAGCACCTCAGCCTTGTCCATGTCCTTTGTCAGCAGCTCTCCATTTTCCTTCTGTAAGGGTCCCACATTGTCCCTAGTTCTCCTCTTCTCACTAGTATACCTGTAGAAGTTCTTCTTGTTCCCTTTAATGTCCCTGGCCAATTTCAATTCGAGCTGTGCCTTAGCTTTCCTTACCACAGATCTGGCTGCACGAACAGTATCTTTGTATTCATCCCATGTCCCCTGTCCTCGCTTCCATTCTCTATAAGCCTTCTTCTTGCTTTTAAGTGTATCCAGGAGCTCTCTATCCATCCATGCTTAAAACATGTGATGTGGATCAGCTGCTTAAAACACAGGTGTCTGTTGCTAGTTCAAATCCATCTTCTCCAGCACCACTCTAGGAGGGAAGGAATCTCCCAGTCTTTGTATGTACCAGACTGTGTGGGTATTTTGTATATATATATAATATATATTGTGCATCTCAAATCATAGAATCATAGAATCATAGAATCATAGAATGGTAAGGTTGGAAGGGACCTCAAGGATCATCTAGTTCCAACCCCCTGCCATAGGCAGGGACACCTCCCACTAGTACAGGTTACTCAAGGCCTCATCCAATCTGGCCTTGAACACATCCAGGGAGGGAGCATCCACAACCTCCCTGGGCAACCTGTTCCAGTGCCTCACCACCCTTACTGTAAAGAACTTCCTCCTAACATCTAGTCTAAATCTCCCCTCTGCCAGTTTAAGCCCATTGCCCCTTGTCCTGTCATTGCAGGACCTTGTAAATAATCCTTCCCCAGCCTTCCTGTAGGCCCCCTTCAGATACTGGAAGGCTACTATCAGGTCCCCTCGAAGCCTTCTCTTCTCCAGGCTGAAGAGCCCCAACTCTCTCAGCCTGTCCTCATAGGAGAGCTGCTCCAGCCCTCTGATCATCTTTGTGGCCCTCCTCTGGACCCGCTCCAACACTTCCATGTCCTTCCTGTGCTGAGGGTTCCAGAACTGCACACAGTACTCCAGGTGGGGTCTGACGAGAGCAGAGTAAAGGGGCAGAATCACCTCCCTTGCTCTGCTGGCCACGCTTCTCTTGATGCAGCCTAGGACTCGGTTGGCTGTCTCGGCTGCATGTGCACACTGCAGACTCATGTTGAGTGGCACTAGACACCTGTGTTTAGGCAACTGGATGAACACAGAACTGTAATGGAATATGTGATGCATTTGCTTGCTTCAATCTGAGCTTTGTCCAGGCTGAATGTACCCTCTCCAGAATCCTTGTCTTTGTCCTCTGCATAGAAATCCCAGATGATTAGCCTGAGTTAGCTAGGTAATTAGGCTACTAGATGCTTAACTTCTGGACAAATCCATTCCACCTTTATGTCAATTTCAATTTTTAGAAGTTCACAGTCGTTTCAGGATACAAGCCTGGGAAAAAAGAATAAATAATAATACTCCAGGCAGGTGTTATGAAATTGTTATGGAAATCTTAATTGAAACCCATCTCCTCCTTAGGTGCAGACAGAGAACTAGCATATTGTAGTGTGACAGTAGTTACTTGTTTGATTATTTCTGGGAAGAGGCTGTTTAAAAGAGATAGGCTGGCTGATAAGGCCACCCGATAAATTGTGTGGACTTTGATTGAAAAGTCTGCAGTTCTTGATGTGTTACTCTGGCCTAAATGTTTATCTCATTTCAGAAACAGGAAGGAAGCTTTTTGAAAGTGGTATTTTCTTGCCAGTATGTGGTGTGGATCTAAACCAACATCAGCAAGAGCACAGATTAGTCTTAAAATAATAGCACAAGCAAGTTGATCTCATTAACTGCTGGAGAGAAACCACTCCTAGAGGTAGAAGTTTCCCATCCCTTACATCCTAGCTGACAGCCTGAGCAATAAACCTAATCATTATCGCAACAGTGTTTTACTTGCATTAGGCATACTCTGGTTTTGTCCAGCTCTCAAGGCTGCTTTTGTTTCATTTTCTGTTGAGTCACACTGCGTTCATGCCCTTGTTGCTGCTGGCCAGACTGTCACACAACTTGGCCCCAGCACGTGTTGTTTTCAGTGTAGCAGCCTCAGTGACCAACCAGATGCTGATGATTAGCCAGTTTAAGTAATATCAAGGCAGCTTCCTGAGATCTCTAGATAATGAAGTCAGGAAATCCTGATCTCAAGAACATGCATGTTGATCTTCTGCTCCCTTTACACCTTATCTTTTCTTAACATCCCCACCTCAGTACAGGCAGAATTAGTTCTGAGTAATGTTCAGAGCATTTTCCTTTCTTGTTTTCATCTAATTTAGGCACTGTTTAAAATTTTTAACAATTTAGAATGGTAAATCAGTGTTAAAATCATATGGATGTCTTCTGAGTTTACTGCATCTGAGCTCAAAGTTTGCAATACTTGAAATTATATAATAATATTCAATAAAGTTATACAGAAAAAACTGAGCAATGCTGTGGATCTCCAAAAGCCTCTTTGTTTCATTCATCACAGAGTTGTTATCTCCCCTTTGGCCTCTGTCGAAATTACTTCCGTTAGGAAATTCTGCTAGCAGCCTCATGCTCTTTCATCAGGTAGATATTTTGTATACATCTTTATATGTTTTTGCTTGCTTGTTCACACTTTTTATCCAGAACTATAGATATTTATGATAGTGTAAGAGCAGAACAACTGCTTTACTTACCCTCTGCTGTGTGTTTCAGATCTGAACACTAGAGATGTTGTCCTGCAGGTGTCTGACATATTTAAGATGAAGTCTTGTGTTGGTTTCAGGCCCTACAAAGAGGAACAGACTTACCTGATATCTGAGAAGCTGAATGTATTAACAACCAGGTTTGTACCATCTTCTTTGATATAGTAGTTGTTTGGTTTTTTTCAACTCAGGAGACATTAATTTTCTTTTTGCTTGTACAAAGGGCCACATTTATGTCTCAGAACTTATTTGTATTAAAGCAGAAGTAGGCCCAATGCTAACAGACTAAGCAAAGGTATTACCTGCATTTTATTTTATCTTGATGCAAAAAAAGGACTATTTTATTTACATTTGCATCCTAGCTACTGAAGTGAATCCCTTTTTTGGCACTCTTTCAGGGAAGACAAGCAACTAACTTCCTTTTGGTGTTGATTAAGAGCAAGGTATATTTCCAGTGTCTTTGCATTAGCATGTGGTGGCGTCTTGCTTTCAGACACAGGATTTGGTTTACCTCACCAAATATTGAACCCAACAGGCTCTGTTGATGTGCAGGTCATCACGGGTTGCCTTTGCAGTCAGTGGGAAAGTGGTGACTCTTCCAGGGCACAAACCATCTCAGCTGCACTAGGTGTTTAAAATAGGTCTGTTGATTCACATCCCAAATGCCTGTTACTGTCCAGAGACTGTAAAGGTGCCAGGGAAGCTAACTCAGTGGCAGGTGTTGTCATGGTGGGCCTAGGTGGGCCAGACTGGCTTACACATTTCCTGGCTTGCCACCATTGCCTTCTGTCGTAGGCAGAAAGGAGCTCCTGGAGTCCATCTAGTGGGCAAGTGGAACAATTAACTGCAAACAGTGTATTCATAGAATGGTAAGGTTGGAAGGGACCTCAAGGATCACCTAGTTCCAACCCCCTGCCATAGGCAGGGACACCTCCCACTAGTACAGGTTACAGTACAGTACAGTACAGTACACTAGTACAGGTTACAGTATTGACCACAGGAACCTTCTCTTCTAGTTCAATTGAGTTCAATTAATGTTTATATATTTTTGCTAGTTATTTCTAGATCTTATTATCTGTGTAATGTTTCCATGACTGTCACAGAAGAACCAACTATTATTAAAAATTAGTGGTTGGGGGTGGTGAGAGTTTTGAATACCAAAATTACTAAACTATTAATTTTTTTAAATAATATTTTGCATCAATTAATTACCCCTCTGTAACAGATGTCAGCACTGTGACTGTCTAAAGTTAGGTCAGGGGATTCCCTGCTTACTGAGAAGAACCACCGGGAAGCTGGTGACACCAACACTAGGTGGTTTCTAGGAATCCAGTGCCTTGGCTACTGTGAGACTCTGCACAGTGTCTTTTATTTCAACACACAGTAATGAGTTCTTTCTAAATGGACATGAAAAATCATAGAATCGCAGAATATGAGAATGGCTTGAGTTGGAAGGGAGCTTTAAAAGTCATCTGGTCCAACCACATCACAGTAATCACAGACAATTTCAAATCAGACTGCTCAGAGCCCCATCCAGCTGCACCTAGAGTGGTTCCAGGGATTGGCCATGTGACACCTTTCTGGACAACCTGGGCCAGTGTTTCACCACTCTCAGCATAAGAGATTTCTTCCTTAAATCTCTTCTAAACCGCTAGTCCTTTTGTTTAAAACCATTACCCCTTTTTATGTTCCTGCTTAAAATAGTTGTTCTCATCTTTCTCTTATAGACCTCCTTTAAGTACTGAAAGGCATCATTAAGGTGTTCATGAAGGTGTCTCTCCTCCAGGCTGAACAAATCCAACTGCCTCAGCTTGTCCTCAGATGTGTTCCGCATATGTGTTCCATCCCTCTGATCATTTTTGTGGCCTCCTCTGGACCATAACAGGTCCATGTCTTTCTTGTGCTGAGGACTCCTCCTCAATTTGAAATATTTAATGCTTCTTTAAATCTTCTTATATTGTAATATCTTATGAAGAATGACAGTTTAAGACTTAGCTGCTGTAAGTTGGTGGTAACTCTATTAAAATGAAGAGAGCTCCACCAGATTGCCCCAACTGACTTTAGTGAAACTTTATCGAATTTAGTCAAGTGAGTGTCTTCTCCTCTTATGCATATGTTACAAGATTTTGAGATTTTTTTCCTAGCTTCTGTTTAAAGCTGAAAGACTCTCTTTGTACAGGAGTTCATTCGTGTCATCCCCACAGAAGGACATGCGTAAGCAAATATTGCAATACACAGACCTTGTTGTAGACGAATTCTGACATAGAAGCAAATCCACAGGATCATCAAAATAGGAAGCTGACCTTCAGCAATGTGCCACAGTGCATGAGGAAACCATCCTCAGATGACTTCTTCAGGGGAGGGGTTGATGCCTGATACAAAGCTGTGTCGGGAGGGTGTAGCTGGTTCAGGTCATACCACACAAGAAGGCTGAAGGTTCTGAGAAGCAAATCTGCAGTGGTTTCCCTGTTCAAAGGAAACTGTTTCATGGGGTCCTTTTGATAGAGGCTTTGGCCGATTTAAACACGTATTGAACAAATATGATTGCATTGAGTTCTCTACTATTTTGATCACTGCCAGGACACAAGAATTGAGTAGAGTGTGGGTTTGGGTTTTTTTCAGAGGCAATGGGGAGAAAAAGAAACACTGTAAAGGAGTATCACGTAGACAACCCAAAAATCCTCACAGACGTGAAACTAGCTGGTCTGTGTACAAGTGGTCATGGCTAGGCTCATCTATTTCCCAGAAACCAAGTGATGATTAGTCACAAAAGTGTCTCATGGTGGAGGAGAGGAAAAAATGCTGAATAGAAAAGAAAAACATTTCTATGGAACCCGCTGCTGGGGAGGAAAGAATAACAGGTGGCTTTCGGAAGTAACAGATCATGTTTGCGGCCTAATGCTGCATTTGGTTACAGTGTGGCGATACCAGATTGGCAGTCAGTGAGGATTAGACCAGGCACATGGCAGGTGGAGTGAGGGGATGCCCCTATTCTAGTTGTATGTGAAGTTCAAGAGAACAGATGTGTGCCCAGTGAAAGGCACAGTGCAAAAACCAGAACTTGGAAGACCCTCTAATCCAGGAGGATTGTTTAGGTCCCGTCATTGGCAATTTCTTCTTTTTAGAGGATTAAGTCTGTTTGGCTGTTGTTTGCGGGACTGTTTCCTTGTGGTTTGCAAGACGTGCAGCTTGCTGACACTGTAAAGGCTCTGGGTGAGTGACAGAGCATGTGGCTGGGGAGCTGACAAGTAGCTTCCTGCCTCTTGTATCTTGTGACAGATAATTAACTGCTCAGTTTTGAAGAGGGTGAAGAAAAAAATAACAAACCAAAGCATTTAAAGCTGAGGTAGTCAGCCTTAAGAAGTTTCCTGAGAGCAAAAAGTTTGGAAGTTACTGAAACTTCTGCAGCTTTATTGGGTTTTTGCAGAGGAGTCTACTGCACAAAGCCAGCAGCCCTTGTGAGAGCACATCCAAGCAGAGGTGTGCAGCTGGAAATGGCAGTGCAGCTAAGAGTAACATTAGTTGACAACTTGAAGTCCTTGGTCTGCACAGTGCATCTGTTAAATCCCAAAGCACAAACCATGATGCAGCCACAGGGTATTTGGAAATCCCTGGTGTGATACAGCTTGAAAATGTCCTTGCAGTCAGGAAATACACCTCCTATTGAGATGGGGTATATTGAAGCTATTAGGTGAAGCTGATGCACTTGGTCATCTCTGTAACTGATACACTTGATCGGTGCTGGTTAATATCTTCATCAATGACACAGCAGGATCAAAAGTGTGCTCAGCAAGTTTGCAGATGACACCAAGATGACTGCTGCTGTAAGCATACCAGACAGACAGGTTGCTATCCAAAGGGACTTAAACAAACTTTAGAGGTGGGCCTGCATGAACCTCCTGATTTTCAAAAAAACCCAAGTGCAAGGTTCTGCATCTAGGTGGACACAATCCTTAGCATCAATACAGGCTGGGGAAAAAATGGGATTTAAAACAGCCCTGTGAAGAAGGATCTGGGAGTACTGGTGGATGAAAAGCTGGACATAAACTGGAAATACGCGTTTGCAGCCAAGAAGGCACTTCCATCTTTGGATGCTTTGAAAGCAGCAAGGCCAGCAGGTTGAGGAAGGTGTTTCTACTGTTCTACTCTGCTCTGCTCTGGTGAGACCTTACTTTGAAACACTGTGTCCAGATCTAGAGTCCTCAGCAAAGAAAAGACATGAACTTGTTTGTGCAGGTCCAGAGGAGGCTATGAAAATGATCAGAGGGCTGGAACATGTCTCTTATGAGGACAGACTGAGACAACTGGATTCATTCAGCCTGGAAATGAGAAGGTTCTGGGGAGACTTTATAGCAGCTTTCCAGTACTTAAATGTGGCCTGTGGGAAAGCTGGGGACAGTCTTTTTAGCACAGTCTTTGTGATGGTGGTTTAAACTGATAGAGAGAGATTTAGACTAGATATAAGGAAGAAATTTTTTATGCTGAGGTTGATGAAACACTGGCACAGGTTGCCCAGAGAAATGATAGATCCCTGGAACTATTCCAGGTGAGGCTAGATGGGGCTACTTTGACCTGAGCAGCAACATTCTTCTCATAGTTATATAATTTTTCTTCCTGTGCTTATGTTTTTTTTTGATTTATCTTTGCTGATGGCAGTGCTTACTTCACAACTCTTGTGGCTGAAGTCTTTATGTTCAGCCCTCGCTAGACAAAAGCATCAGTGCTTAACTTTCCAGATCTGTTCCAGGACTTCATTTTTCTCACTGTGGCCACTACTATTTCTTCAAGCTCAGCTTTTAGTAATGCTCACTTCAAAGTATTCATCTGTCTACTGAAAAAAGAGCTTCTTTACCTTTGTCCATGTCTTGACCCAATCCAATATTACTGAGAAGTTTTAATAGAAAAAGATTTGTTTGTGTTTTGGAGCGGGCTGACCTTCAATGAGCACCAGATAGCTACCAAGACGACTTATCACTCCACTGCTATCAAGTAGACAGGAGGAGAAAAATATGACAAAAAGCTCAGTGACTGAGATAAGGACAGGAAGATCACTTCAGTGCTGTCATGGGAAAAACAGACTTGGCTTAGGGGAATTATTTTAATTACCATTCAAACAGAGTAAGATAATGAGAAATAAGAACAAAACTTAAAACGCCTTCCCCCCGCCCCATCCTTTCTTTTGAAGCTCACCCCTGATTTCTTTTCCTCCTCCCCCTAAGCAGCACAGCACATGGGGACAAGGTATGTGAACTACACCAGTTCATTATCCATAGTTTCTGCTGCCCTTTCCTCCTTACTGTCTTTCACTGCTCCAGCATGGAGTTCCAGTTATGGGGGACAGTCCTTCACTAACTTCTCAGTGTGGGTCCTTCCCACATGCTACAGCTCTTTATGAACTCTTCTAGTGTGTGTCCTTCCACAGGGCGTAGTTTTTCAGGAACAACTGCTCCAGTGTAGCATGGACCCCACGAGGGCACAGGTCCTACCAGGAGCCTGCTCCATGGGTTCTTGACTTCCTTCAGGACATATCCACCTGCTCTGGCATGGGGTTTCCCACAGGTTACAGGTGGATGTGTTCTCCACTGTTAACCTCTATGGGCTACAACCAGCCAGCCACACTCACCATGGCCTTCACTATGGTCTGCAAGGGAATCTCTGTTCTGTCATCTGGAGTACCTCCTCCTCTGGAGCACCACTCTCCTTCACTGACCTTGGTGTCTCCAGAGTAATTTCTCTCAAAAATTCTCACTCCTCTCTCCAACTACTGTTTTGCAAGAATTCTTCCCTTTTCTTAAACATACTGTCACAGAGGTGCTGCTAAGATTGTTGGCAGGCTTGGCTTTGCCCACCTATAGAACTGGGTGAAACAGGCTCTGTCCATCATGGGAGTAACTTCTGGTGTCTTCTCAGAAAAGTCAGTTTTGTAGCCACTCTGTTACCAAAACCTTGCCACATGAACTGAGCACAGGATGCATCTGGGGAGGCATATATTTCGTAAGGTGCTGAGTGAATGCCTTGAATTGCATTAGAATATCATGAGATGGTTGCATAAACACTGAACTCTGCAAAGTCAAATATATGCCTACAGAATGAATTATCTTTAGACAGCCTCTTTAGTTTCTTGGGTAATTTTTAAGTTAAAGAGACTAAAGCTAGCCCTTTTCAAACTACTCTGATATATTTTTGTTTTGTTTTGTTTTGTTTCTTTCTCGCATCCGCTGCTACAAATCTACAAATCATGGCCCTTGTGCTATGTTTTGACTGTCTTTGCTTGCCTGTGAAACAGCCTTTACATGATACATCTTGAGACATGCTTCTCTTTTGCTAGTAGTGTGTCCTGTTCTACTTAAGTACTAGTGTTCTTTAAAAATGGTTCATAAAAGCAAGTGTTGAAGAAGACCCATGCATGCCAGGTGAAAGATCAGTCGTGTGGTACTCCTCAAAACCAGAAAATACCTATGTGCTTATTCCTCTGCAATGTGATCTGGTACAAACAGCTTCCTACTTTGATCTTTGTGGAGGAATATATGTTGCTTGGATTGAAGGACTGGCTCCTTTTGAGGACAGGGTTGTCACTGTGCACAGGCACATTTCCTATTTAAAACATACTCTTCACACTGAAAACCATTGTCTCACACCAAACTGCTGGGAAGTAGCGTGAAGAACCTCCAGAGCACATTGTCTTTGCTTTCTTCTCAAGCCCTTTGTGGTGTCCTGTGGATGGTGGTGAATGTAGAGGTGGATTTCCTCACCTTCATCACTTTTAATTTCAGAAGTGAAACGTGGAAGGAGAATTCAAATGCCTGAGCTGAAGGTATTGAGACACACCTGGGCACATGTCAGGTAATAGGTATGAAGTAGGACTTATGGAAGATGGAGAGCTGTCTGGAGCCTTGGCTCAGCTAGCCCATGTGCCTTCCATTACCTGTGCTCTCTGAGAAGACAGCAAAGTACAGGACAAGAATTTGTCATCTCTGAAACACACCAGAAAAGAAAGAACATCAGTCTAGAAGGATCTACTGACATATGTGACTGTCTCTGGAGGCAAAGACTGTCATATTGTGCACATAGGGCATCAGTCCTGGCATGAAATCAGATGTGGTAAAACGCCATCAGGGCACTCATTCTCATATCTCTTATCTCTACAATGCAATGTTAATTATTAATTGAAAACAACAGCAAGACAAATTCTACTGCACTGGAGTGCTGTAAACCCAGAATAATTCTACTTGAACACATGACTTTCCTCCTGTGCTGTCAAGATTGCAATGCTAACAACTAGGTAACAAGCAGAGTAGAAGGTGTCAGCAACTTTAGGCCAAGCCAAGTTCTTACATGAAGTGTGGTTGGGCCTCTCACCAGCTATGCAGAACACATGAAGTTATCACATTCCTCTCCCTAACATTCCTCCAAAGTGGACTTAGGTAACTGATAACAGCAATGCCATCGTGTGCTATTTGAGAGGAGAATCTTACTGTTCCCGTAATATTACAAAGGTGAAAAAAATTGAAGCTGGTTGGCTGATGCTCTGTGGAAAGCTCAGCAGCATGCCTTATATATTGCAAGAGATGAGAGGAACCAGCTTCTTCCTCTGTTGTAAAAATGGGCTCCACCATCTTCCCACTCTGCTTCGTGCTTCTTTTACGCTATGTTTTTGGTACTCCAATCTCTGTAAGTAGAAACCTGATTTCTACAAGCTCCTCTGAGTCCAGAGATTTCTTACACTTCATACTGGTTGTATTTTATTCTCTTTCAGGATGGGCACATCTCCAGTGAAGCTGGTAAGTAATCTGTGTGCTCTCTTGAGTTTTGAAGCATTTTCTTCTGCTTGCTGTGGGCCACCCCATCTGAACACATAATATTTTGCCTGTCTTGCAGCAGCAGATGCTGACTCTGGTGAGATAATCAAAGACATTCCAGACATAAACTTAGGTGAGTTCATGTTTAAATTCTTATAAAGTATGAAAATGTTGAATTTTCAGTATGGTAAAAAAGCTGTGGGTGACTGATGGTCAGTTATATCTATAATATAATTAAGTGAACTCTGAATTACCTTCCTTTGGTTATAAAATACAAATCTACCCTGGGAAAGTAAACCTATGCAAACAAGGGATGTAGGTGTTTCTCACTTCTGAACCAGTATTGAGGCAGTAACATGTTGTATCAATTGGAAAGGCTTTGGAAGCACACCAGCATTCCCCTCCAATCTCTGTATGTTGTGGGTTTTTTTGTTGAAATTTTACAAAGGAGAAAATAGCTCGGATGTTTATTGAGCTTCTATGTAAGTGGTAAAGAAAACAAATGGAAAAGATAGAATTGTCTTCCTGTATTTCCTGTAATGCAGATTTCCATATTTCCTTTGATGGTGCATTGTGCAACATTCTCTCTGATGCATTAGTCAATATTACCATATTCTCAAGAGCATTGTCTCGCTGTGTGGCTGTCTGCCTGACAGCAAGAGGTTATCGGGTTAGACATGGATGATGGTGGTCACCAGATTTTTGACACCAAACACGCAGACATTGCTGAGTAATAAATATTGTGTAGAAAATACTGTTACTTGAAGGTCTGTTCCCGCATTTTACTGTAAAGAGGCTGGCCCTTCTTTACCTTCTGAAATGCCCAAGAATATTACCTTGCATAAGCAGGCTCAGTATGGTTTATGAAGAGAAATACATTTGATATTCGCTACTTCGTTTACACTTTTCATTAAATTGCTTTTCAGCTGCTGGACTGGATCTCTTTCAGGGCGATATCTTGCTCCCTGTAAGTAATTCAAAAGTTTTTCTCTATCATTTGTCCTAATCGTATTTGTGGGACAAATTGTATCCCCGGAGCAGATACATCACCAGCTGTTAATTCTTGTTACAGAAAAACCAGCGAAATGCCCTAAAAAATGAGAGCTACAGATGGAAATTCCCCATTCCCTACATCCTGGGTGATAACCTAGGTAATGCAGATACTTTATTCATATTTTAGCACTGAAATCACTGTGACAAAAAAAAAGTTACCTTTCTCAGAACTAGTTCTCTTACATTAAAATTCACTAATGACTAGATGGCTCCTTCTGACCAAAATGAGTATTTTTCTTTCTATGGCTGTCATAACAAAACACCATCTGATCAAGTTAAATACTTTTTTTCCTTTTCAATTATTTTTCTTATCCTTCCATGAGTATATCTGCATGCATACCTTATCTCTCCAGAGTGAATGATCTGCAGTGGGTTGAAAGTGCTTTCCTGGTGCATGTTTTCCAGATCTGAATGCCAAAGGAGTAATTCTCCAGGCATTTGAAATGTACCGCCTCAAGTCTTGCATTGATTTCAAGCCATATGAAGGGGAGACAAGCTACATATTCTTCAGAAAAGAAGATGGGTAAGAGTTCTATCCATATATATATATAAAAACCGTATTTTCAGTTTGCACTGTAGAATCATAGAATCATAAAATAGTTCAGGTTGGAACAGCCCTCAAAGATCATCCAGTTCCAATCCCCCTCCATAGGCAGGGACACCTCCCACTAGAACAGGTCACTCAAGGCCTCATCCAACCTGTCCTTGAACACCTCCAGGGAGGGAGCATCCACAACCTTCCTGGGCAACCTGTTCCAGTATTTCACCACCCTCACTGTAAAGAACTTCATAACATCTAGTTTAAATCTTCCCTCTTACAGTTTAAACCCATTACTCCTCATCCTGTCATTACAAGACCTTGTAAATAGTCCCTCTCCAGCATTCCTGTAGCCCCCTTAAGGCCACTACAAGGTCTCCTCAAGCCTTCTCTTCTCCAGGCTGAAGAGTCTCAGCTCTCATAGGCTGTCCTCATAGGTGACAATTGGGTATTCATTACACTTGGTTTCAGCAGTCTAAAAGTTTAGCTTAATTTTGTTGTCAGGCAGAGAAAAAGAGGCCATGGAGAAAGCAGTTATTTCTGTTTCAATGGTGGGTGAAATGGCTCCTAGGTACATCTTCTTAACTTACCAGTAATAGCTGAATTCAGGTTTTGAAATCCTTGGAAGACAGGTCCAAAAAACTATGAAAAATAGTTTCCTTGTAATATTGCTATTATTTTGACATGACTCTTCTTAAATGAAAGTATCTTTCCAGATCTGAAAGGTTTTTATATTCAGAGATTCAGGTTTTCAGGTACCAGAAATATCTATTTCATTTCCTGCATCTGAACACGTTTTGAAAGAACATCTAGAAAAGCGTAAAATTCTTACTTTATGAGATGTGTTTATTTCTTGTTCTCCCAGAACTTCATGTAGTTCTACAGACACTGATATTTCTGCCCTCAGCTCTTCCTTATGTAATATGTCCTGTGACACCTCACTTAAAAGACTGCAAACACCACGCTTTTTGACAAGTTGATACTGAAGAGACTGATGCAGGAAACTAAACTGGTAGCAGATATTTGAGATTGTAAGATCAAGATCTTTGTTTTCAGTGTCTACACTAGTGTGTTCAGAGCTCCTTCAACAGG
Source organism: Eubucco bourcierii (assembly GCA_013396675.1). Taxonomy (NCBI): domain Eukaryota; kingdom Metazoa; phylum Chordata; class Aves; order Piciformes; family Ramphastidae; genus Eubucco; species Eubucco bourcierii. The sequence continues at coordinate 67,060 of VWZE01022728.1, read as the reverse complement.
CTTTACCATCATTGCTTTGTGAAGCTACAGTCCAAGCAGATATTTTTTATGTTACCTCTCAGATCACCCTCAGGCTGCCTTAAAAAGTTCCCAGTGAATTGGCCAAGGAGCTCCTCTGATGGCAAAAAATCTCAGTCACGTTGACAAGTTTACTGTTTCTGTATGTGCATGGTGTATCTTGGAATGTTTCTTGTTAAAAAGGCAGCTGATACAGGAGTAAATGTCTCTGGATCTCAAAAATCAGGGTTGAGCTTGCTAACACAGAGGGTAAGTCAAATGCTGGCCTCATGAAAGCGATAGCAAGTATCATTTTTTTGGAGTTTGATCTGCTCTCAGACTGTAGAGTATCAGGGTATCTGATGGTCATCTAAATAATGATTTATGCTACTCCTTTTTAATATATTTATTTATTTATTTGTTTGTTTGATTAACTATTACTTGTTACTTATGTGAACAGATTGAGAACTTGAACACAGAGAAGAAAACTCTACTTAACAGACAGTAAGGTCTCTCTCTTTCTCAGGTGTTGGTCCATGGTGGGGAACCAGCAGACTGGACAGAACCTCTCTATTGGGGCAGGATGTGACTACACAGCAATTGTAGAACATGAGATCCTGCATGCTTTAGGATTTTACCATGAGCAATCACGGATGGACCGGGATGACTACGTGACAATCTGGTGGGATGAAATTATTGCAGGTGGGTTTTGACCTTCAAGGCAGATTTTGTGAAGTGCAGATTTATAAGTGTCTTATTTTCCCTCTTAGATTTTAAGACCTTCTTAAAGATAGGATTTTAGAAATGCTGGATTACACTGCAGACCACTGCAAATCAACCAGTAGATACAGCAGAATTTTGATGCAACTGCTCTGGTCAAAGACCACAGACTGTCTAAGGCTGTACTTGAAACTCAGAGGACTTTATTTCTTCTTGTCTCCAGGACTGGATTGCTTTCTGATTTTGAACAAATCTCTTCCACTTTCTATTAGTCTATTTTCTCTTGCTGTGGGATGCAAATTGTAAAGTTGATGTGTGAGTCTGCAGCACTTCTTCTTTAATCAAAGGTCCTCTCAAAATCTGAAAGGTTTAGATACTTGGAGATTCAAACTTTCCTAAAACTACAGAGATTTACTTTGCATGAAGAATCATCAAAGTGTTTAGGTCAAACAGGGCATAATTGATAGGATAGGGCAGGATAGGTCTCTGGCTTGCTCTCTTCCACCCAGGGTGTCTCTGCAGGTTCTTGCCTTCAAGTTTACTATCACGGGACTCAGTGGCTTTACGAGTTTCTGCAAACTCTTCACAGAGCCCCTGGTCCCTAGGCAGTTCCTCCTGCTGTGAGGTCTGGTTCTATACTACTTAACAATTGTTTATTTTAAAAACACTGAGCGAAAGTCTGTAACAAGTTGTGCAAGGCATACTAGCATGTAAACTCTTGTTCCCAGTGGGAGGATTTTATGATGCCAGTAATGATGCCAATCAGCAAAGTTAGCCTGCCATTGCTTATGCTACATGCACAAAATGATCACTTCAGGGTTATGTAATCACAATCTTTGCAAATAAGTGAACAACGCAGTAAAAGTAATCATCAGATTCAGGGAACGATGTGGATAGATAGAACTGCTTTTAGATAGATAAGAACTGCACATACAAGTAATCTCTGCTGAAGTCTAAGAGCAGTATCTGATATTTTTAATTACTCCAAGTTGAATGGCCTTGTGCATTACTACTTGGATCTGCCCTGTAATTTGCAGTTTGTTTTGGGGTGGCTGAGCAGTAGGTGGGATGTGGATATTGGCTTTGCAGAAGGTTATGTTTTTTGTAAGGAACAGCAGGAAAACCGATTCACCTAATAACAACAACACTAACTTGGTCTTACATTGGTAGTGAAGAAGGTGATGATGTTAATAGCATCTAGAGTCTGACTTTTGTCATCCTTTTTGCTGTTCACTGTAACTAACCACTCCCAAAGCACAAGTCCTACAATGTACTTATGATGCACTATTGTGAGGAGCTCCATGATGTACAGAGGTATGGAAAAGCTCAACAAAACAATGTCAGTTCTTTGTGTATTCCTTTTTCCTCCCAAAACATATCCTCTCAGGTTATTTGTGGTGTATTCAGTAGCCACAGGTCTGGAACACTAAAAAAATAATGCAGATGATAGACTTTAGCCTGATACTCTTCTGAATGGAGCTGCAGTGGATCTGTTATAATTACAATCAATTCCTATATTCTGTAGGTTTTAGCCATACTGCTAAATTTAATTTTCCTCTTAGGCAAATCAAGTAAAAAAATTCTACTGAAACTATTTGAAAGATGTCCACTGCTTTAAAGGGCAATAAGGTTGCCATGACTGTGTTCTCTATATGTGTTTGTGAGTGACTGTTTCTACATTAGTGATCTGGAACCCCAAATTTAATAGCTGATAATTTTTTTTTTTTTTTTTGCCATAAAGTATTTTCATAATCCCTAGTGCAGACAGCTGGCTGGTTAGAGATGAGATATCCTATTCCTGTTGCTGTTGACAGAAAAACTAAAAAACCTACGAGACTTCAGAGAGGAAGAAAGCCCAATGAAATTACCACCTTGCTGTATGGTTTCTTTCAAAAATACCTAGAAGTCAGCCTTTACCTGATAATGATCTTAAAAGGCAGTATCATTACACCTTCCTGTGTCCTGCCAAGATGTTTCCCCCAGCTGTAAAAAGTGATAGCACTCAATTAGCAAGAGTCTCACTCTTTTTGATAAAAGATACAATTCAAGTATCTGTAAGAAAACAATCCCAAGTTCTTATACAATCTCAAGCCTTGGACCTTTGTGCCCAGAATGGACTTGCAGAAGGGATGGGCAGTCTTTAAACCAAGAAGTTGTAATTATCCATTGGCACAGTCATGTGCCTTTTCTTCTTGGGAAAGAAAACCAAATAATCTGAAAATACTGTTTGTAGTTTTGGAGATGCTGGCAATCTCTCTTCACTTCCATAGCAGAGTGTGTGAAATGTTTCACTCTCTCTGCTGCAGCAGACACTTCATAATGAAAAATGTTCTGTAATGAAAAATTATTTCACAAAGAAACCATGAGGAACATTTCCAAAAGGCATTTCATCATAGCAATATTGTCAGTTTAGGGAAAAAATAGATGTATTTCTCTCTCTCTCTCTTTGTGGTGTTTTCATTTGTTTCCCTCCTTCCCAACCCCCACCTTGTTTCTAATGTATTCTTTGCTTCAAAGAATAGCAGAACTTGGAGTCCCTCCAACACTGTCATACCTGTCCCCTTAGTGAGTAGAGGGCTCCATGATTTCTCGTTGTCTGTATGTGATATAATATCCTGGGAAAGGCTTGCACCAATATTCACAGGCTCTGGAATGAAGTACATTATTTCTTAAACTTGATCCTTCAGGATACTTACTATTAGACCATCTCATCTAACCTCCTATATCTCACAGTTTTTGCAGCTCATTGATAGTGGATTTTGAATGTGCTGCAACCTGAAGACGCTGCTTTGTTGTCTAAATGGCTTCACACACATGAAAAAAACCCAAAACCAACCAAACAAAAAAACCCAACTCATTAAATTTGGATATTCTGTTATGAAGTAATTACTTCTGGGCGTATCAATTCTGCTTCAGAAAACTGAATCCAAGAGGCCATGCTAAAGCCATTTAATTTCCATTTTCTCTGAAAATGAAGCGTTTTTCTGTTCTTTTACCAGGCAAAGAGCACAATTTTGTGAAGTACGATGACAGTTTCATCACGGATCTGAACACTCCCTATGACTATGAATCAGTGATGCACTATCGACCATTTTCATTTAACAAAAATGAAAGCGTCCCCACAATCACAGCAAAGATACCAGAATTCAATGACATAATTGGACAACGTCTAGACCTCAGTGCCATTGACCTGGAAAGACTGAATCGCATGTACAACTGCAGTAAGTCATCATTTCACCATGGCAAACTGTTTCATTGTTTATACTTGAACCCCGAAGGCTTGCCTCCTTTATCTTTCTAAAACCACCAAAACTCTTCTTAGGTGTTCTTTAGGAGGTGTGGGAGAGGACCTCTGGAGTAGAAACTTAAACTATTTATTCCCTCTTCTTTGAGCCTGATAATTGTTAATGTTATTACTTTTATAAGAGTTCAGTTAGCCATTGAAAGCCAATTCACATCTTTCCTTCCGTATTGCTCCTAGGGATTCAGACACATGGTTGTGTTCTGCTGGTGAGTGCGCAGCTTCATTGTAATGTGAGTGAACCCAAGTGTAATTTGCCATCTCTTGCTGGTATTTGGTCTAAATTTAATTACTTTGGACCCGAGATTGGCAAGGTCTAGAGTCCAATAATGTCTATTTGGTTGCTAAGCTGGTTGAAGGTGTTATCACCACATATGATTGTTATAACGAAAGAAGTTATTATCTCCATGGATCTGTCAACAGAAGCATCAACCTGCAGGGAATCTCAGCTGAACCATCCTGAGGTAACTAGATGGACTTTGCTTGAAGTGAGCCACGAAGAACAACAACCAGCTGAGGAATGGTTAAATACAACACCACCACTGTTCACATAATGACTTGTCTCTCCAAGGCATACAAGCAGGCACAAAGGCACCCACCACCATTCACTGTGTTTCAGCTGCCACCTGGGAGTTTAACCTTTGCAAAGTGGTTAAATATTTCTGTCTTTGCACAGGAAATCCTTCCAGGAATCACATATTTTCTCTTTTTAGTCTTTGGGCTCACATCTTCTGAGGGTTGTCCTTTCTACTTGATGTCTGTGCTGATGTGAATGAAACTCTCCAAAATCAGAGTAGAAATTTTAGGGCGATACTGCTTCGGAGGTAACCATGTGTGTGGTTTTTTTCCAGCTTCTACTCACACTTTTTTGGACCAGTGTTCTTTCGAGCTTGAAAATATATGTGGCATGATTCAGGGCACCACTGATGATCTGGACTGGGTCCATGAAAGCAGTGCTGCAGGGCAGGAAGACCACACTGTTTCTGGGCGCTGTAGAGGTAAATCAATGTAACAGAAGCTGTGTTGCACATGTCTGTGAGCTTGACATGACAGCATCTTTAATAACTGCTCAAGACCTGTCATAACCAGGCCTTGAGAAAACACATCCCTGGCAACTCTGGAAACACAGGATTAAATTACCATATTTAAAGTGCTATCCAGCAAACATCAGAGTTGTAATGTTTCTAATTAAGCAAAAGTTCCTCTTTTTCTCACATGTCTTGGCTCTGTGAGTGCGAGTTTGCGGCTGCACTCGTGCTCTCGTTAGCTATTTTAAGTAAGTGGAATGTCTTTTACAGCAGCATGATAAAAGTGGACAAAGAACAATCTTAACTAGAAGCCATTAAAATGTAATCTGGAAAAGATTTTACTGCAGCTTCCAAAGTCTGAGTAAGAATTATATTACCACATGATAAGAATGAAACAGCACTCAAAGATGCTCATAAATATTTGCAAAGCAAATGATAAGTTAAGCTTGCGGAGTGCTAGTTCTGAAAATAGAAGAATGTACAAAGTATTTTATGACAGGAATTTAAGGATAACTTTCCTTTTTACATTGCAATTTTGCCATTTTTCAAAAGAAGAAAATCTGAAAAAAAGAAAAAAAAAAAGCAGAGTCAGCCTTAGCTGCAGGATATTACAAGGGAGAATAAAGATGAAATCCCAACAAGGAGTTAAAAAATATAAGACTCTGCTTTGTTGTTATTTTAGACAGGGTAAACTACCACAGGCGTCCATAAAGAAGTGACTTGTGTGGTAAATCCTTCCTAAGTAGAGAGTGAAAAAATGTTGTATTTTGTTACTGCCAGATAAAGGGAAAAAATGACTTTCTGCGTACAGAGGTAGACTATGGCAGAGAGGCTGGAACTAGGCGATCTTTAAGGTCCCTTCTAGCTCAAACCATTCTATGATTCTATGATTTACCCCTTAAGTGACCCAGTCACTGGAAAGAAGAGATCCTTGACCTCTTATAATGCTGGCTTTTATCGATCAGGTCCAATAATGAAATACAACTCAAGAAAATAATCTCATCTTTTAAATTCTTTCTCTCCTCCCACCCCCACCCCCACCCCATACTATTGTGGGGTTTTTTTTTTCTCTCCCCTGTTACTCATGTTAAATACCACACTTAGGCCTACTGGAAAAGTGTAGTTGATATGATAAATTCATACCACACAGACTGCAGGAAATCTGGAGAGGGACAATGACTCCACGCTTTTTCGACAGATGCTGGCTACTTCATGTACTTCAGCACCAGCTCTGGCAAGGCAGATGAGGCAGCAGTCCTGGAATCTCGAATCCTGTATCCAAAGAGAACTGAGCAGTGCCTCCAATTCTTCTATAAAACCACAGGAAGCCCTTCTGACAAGCTGATCATATGGCTTAAAGAAGATGATGGCACTGGAAATATTCGCAAGATAAAGAAAATTCAAACCTTTCAAGGTAATTTCAACATGTGAGGAATGGGTAGAATATTAGAGGAGGGAAAGTTGTCTTACTTGAGTCCATGAATGCAGTGGATTGGTTCAGAAATCAGAAGATTTTTCCAAATCTCAGAGAACATCTTGCAATCCATCTGTGGGTTTGGTATTACATGAAGGCATTTAGCAGTGAAGCTGTGGGGTATAATAATATAATTTAGATGCTCCACAGCCTAAGTTTCACTGTTTCTAATAATACTGTTACACTCAGTGGTTAAGGAGGACCTTGAATTCTACCAGAGATCAATAGACAAGATCTCCACAGGCTGTCATATGATCTAACAGTGAGCTGTTCAGATGTAAATACCTGTGCTCATCTGCAGGCAGTAAGAATCCTAGCCTGAATTTTTTATGGTTAGAAATACATGCAAAAATCTGTAGTTTTGGAAATGTGAACCATGTTTCCACTTTGGGTGCTTTTGCTAAATAGGACGAATTGAGCCATGGTGGCACTATGCCTTTGTGCCCAAATATCAGGGCCAAGATCTGTGATAACCTGCCTATATCAAGCTGCAGCAGTTTGCAGGGAAGGATAAGTCCCTGGGAAAGTGTCACCAAGAGTTAATCCTAACACACTGGGTCACTGATTCCCATCTGCTTGTTATGTATTGGCCCTTTGATACTAGACACTATCATTCACTAACCTGTGAAGACTTCCTAATACAACATGTCCAAAGCATTCAGATGATAAGGCAATACCAACTTAAGGTTTCTAGCCTTCAGGTCTCTGAGGGATGTCCACTGTCTACCAATGCAGGTGGAATGCATAATAATAAGCTGCTCCGTAATATCACTAACCATGCTGCTGGTGATGTTTTCTTTCCTTTTACCACAGCGGATAACGACCATAACTGGAAAATTGCCCACGTAACCCTCAATGCTCAGAGGAAGTTCCGTTACCTTTTCCAAGGACTAAAGGGCAACTCCAGCTCTTCATCTGGTGGGATTGCTATCGATGATGTCACTCTGACAGAGACTCCCTGTCCCACAGCTGTGTGGGTCGTTCGGAATTTCAGCCAAATTCTCAGTAATACATTAAGTGGTACTATTCAAAGCCCCCGGTTTTATAGCCCTGAGGGTTATGGTTTTGGCATAACTTTGCAACCCCATGCCAGTGTGAGTGGCTACTCTCGCATTGCCTTCCACTTGTGCAGTGGGGAGAACGATGCTGTTCTGGAGTGGCCAGCTCTGAACCGCCAAGCTACACTCACAGTGCTGGACCAGGACCCTGATGTCTTGAAAAGGATGTCCTCAAGAAAAAGCTTCACCACAAGTAAAGACCATATTAGTTCAGGTAAGCAGTGTCTGTCTGGAGGAATGGTAAAAATGAAAGCCAAGGACTCTGAGGTGGAGGGCTGAGTGTAGGACTGAGTTGGGCACTTGGGCTGCATTAGCCAATGTGAGATACTATCTCATGTTTGACTTTCCTGAGTAGGACTCAATTTCTGTGAAGGATCATCTGTTGTGAGAAGGGATACATAGAAGGCTGATGTTATTACAAGCAGTTCCTGGGATGTCTGAATTTGGCTCTAAAGAGCTTCTCTTAAAAGCTAGCAATGCCCATTCTACCTGTGATTTACCCATTATGATAGGTGACATAATTACCACAGGATGATGCAATGCCAGCAGGGTCATGTACTGTTACTAAATCATCAATAATCTAAGTTAAAACTGCATTTTGGAAGCTTGGTTAACTTGAAGAACTGTGTTGCTCTATTTTAGTGAAAAATACCTGAAAACAGTCTGCAGCATTTGAAGTTTGTCTTGCTTGGCTGGGTGTAGGCTGCAGATTATGAACTCTTTAACACAGGGAATATCTTTTAGCTCTAGCTTTGCATACCATGCAGCACCGTAGACTTACAAAAAATAGAACAGCACAAGAATATGAAGATTGGGACAGAATAAAATACATTCTTCTTCACTTTTTCCAGTGACAGTTTAGTATACACTTTCTCAGTAGGAAATCTTTAACCTTAGAATCACAAAATCATTTTGTTTGGAAAAGACATTTAAGATCCTTGAGTCCAACCAATATCTAACTCCACTAAGTCTGATGCTAAACCATGTTCCTCTTTTAAACACCTCCAGGGATGACGAATCCAACCACGTCCCTGGGGAGCCTGTTGCAGTATTTGATAACACTTTCAGTGAAGTTTTTCCTAATATCCAATCTAAACCTCTCCCAGTACAACTTGAAGTTATTTCCTTTCATCCTATCACTCGATGCTTGGGAGAAGAGGCTCTCTACAACTCTTTTCAGGGAGCTGTAGATAGCAAGAAGACCTCTCCTCAGCCTCGTTTTCTCCAGGCTGTACAAATACAGTTGCCTCAGCCATTCCATGTAAGATCTGTCCTTCACCAATTTCGTTGCCCTTCTCTGGACACTCTTCAGCACCTCAGTGTCTGTCTTGTAGTGAGAGATCTGCTTGACAGAAAGACAGCAATACTTAAAAACTGATCTTATTCAGGAGGCAGCTCTTAGCTGGTGACAGTGGGAAGGTAGCTTGCATTTGGTTAGTCCTGAATGAAAAAGGAATTGTGGAAATTCGATTCCCTCACATAACTAGGAGTCCTCATGCGAACCATAACCAAGTATCTTCTGGGGTGCATAATCTGCGAGTCCTTGGTGATTTGTTTAGGCATTTCAGCTCTGAACTCAATCTTACACCATAAATTCTGATTAACACTGTAATACGGAACAAAAGCCGTGGCATTTTTCCAGCTGCAGAACTTTGTGTTTCTTACCCTCCAGATCCTTCAGGTGACAGAATTTTAATATGGGAGAAGCCATCAGTCACTGGAACATTTGATGCCTCGTGCAATTGCTACAGAAGTATATCATGGGGCTGGACTAACTTCATATCCCACAGTCAGCTGAGACGGAGGAGCTTCCTGAAGAATGATGATCTCATTATTTTTGCAGAATTTCATGGTAAAGATCCCATTCCTGATTCTTGCGAAAACAAATAGGTGAACCTTTCAATCTCTTTTCACACATTCAAGTAGCAGTCATCTTCTCCTGTAATGAAAATAATTTTTTTAAGTGCTTCTGTGTCTTACTTTCAGGTGGGTGATGTTGACAAAAGTGTTTGTGAGTTCAGAAGCATTTAAATGACAATGATTTGTGGCAGATTAACATCTTAGGCATGGTTAAGCACCATAACAATTAGCTGTGTCCATTTCTTAGCACTGAACATAACTTGAGATGTTTATTTTCAGACAGGACAGCCACATTTGGCATGTTTGCAAAGTACTGAATACTACTGGCTTACCTAACTACTTACCCTAATTTCAGTATTATTTTCTATCTTCTTATTTAAATATGCAGACCTTTCTGTGGTACAGCAAGAGCTCTGTAAAGGGCTCTATACAAAGAGTACCTTCTGGTCCACAAGGCACCCTGTGTGGCCCTGGTGTGAAAACTGCTACATATAACACCACTTACTGTAATCTGATGTCTTTCTCCTCTCTCTCATTTTTTAAAAGATCTGACTCACCTCAATAAAACTGAAGTGCCTATTGAAGCTAAACAATCTACCTTCACGGAAAGTTTTGTTCTTGAAAGGCAAAAAAGAGCAGCCCAGGATATGGAGACTCTTCAAGACCAGCTGCCTTATCTGCAAGACCCATGTGACCCAAACCCTTGCCAGAATGATGGAGTCTGTGTCAATGTGAAAGGGAGAGTAAGCTGCAGGTACCACAAACTTCTTCCCTGCTTGCCTTGAACTTCTTCCAAACCAAATGGAACAAATAATAAGTATTCAGAACTACAGACCTCAGAGATCTGAACCACTAGGTTTTTCAAGGAGCAGTAGGACGAAGCCACAAGGGGAGGCAAAGAAACTGCATTCTGTATTGCTTCTGGGGAATGTAAATAGTCTCCAAATGAAGTGTGGTTGTTGTGATGTGAACCCCTCCAATGGGAACTGCCATTCAGGATAGTGAGTGTGAGAACCTTGAGGGGGGGATTATAGGGTAGGACAAAACTCATTCATGTGAATCTGTAATTTATTTTCCCAGGTGCCCTTCAGGACAAGCCTTCTTCTTTACAGGTGAGAGATGTCAGTCAATGCAGATCCACGGGAACATTCTGGGAATCACAGTTGGTGGAATTGCTGGAACCATTGTCTTAACTATTGTGCTCATTTCCATGATGTCTAGAAGATAAAGAGATGAAAGGGAACAAATCTCAGCCTGGTATTTTTCTATAGTTTGTACGTTTCCGATGAAACATGATTAATATGACTTGCAGAAGACCTATCAGCATATGGATGAAATGCAGTATCAACATCTTGGCAGCAATATGTTTATTCTGTAGAACATGCAGAACTGTTGTCTAATGAAAGCTCATACCCTGCCTTTCTTTTGTGTTTGTCGAATGCTTTGTTTCTTCATACAATAGCAAACAGAAGTGCTGAGAATCCATGCATTTACTCTCAACCACTGTCCAAACTTAGATTAAATAACTGGTAGGACCTATCAAAACACTGTCACACAGAAGCACATATACTAGATATTCACCTATTCTAGATTCTAGAAAACATCCTATAGAAATTATTCAAGAAATCTAAAGAGCACAAGCCCATAGTTATGTAAATCAATACATCAGTACTCGGTTTTTTCACAGAGCTGTGTTGGTTTAGAAAAGCTGTTACATAGAATTCATAGGAAACTACTGATAGAGGTTTTTGGCCAGTACTCTGGAAGGGAAATAATGTTACATTAAAGCTATGTGTCTTCTTAGAAGGCCTCATCGGGTTTACAATTGCTCAAGAGTAAATCTATTCTTTGGGCATAACCAAAGTTTTGTTAAACATTCATAAAACTCCCATGATTATAGCAGGGTCTGAATGAAACTGGAGCAAATCATCGGTTGTAAGATTACCAAGTTACCATTAAATTCATACCTCTTTGAAATCACAACTCAAGGAGAGGGTGGGAGTCTATGAAGATGAAGATTGGATCTGTGATACCGGTGAGTGTTTGATAAGGTGTTAACACCCTAGAGCTTACTACATATGGCAGGAAGCAACCAATTTAATATGTCCTAAAATTGCTGCTTTTAAGGACTCTAACAATTTCCACACTTAAAACTTTGCTAGGCAGGTTTCCCTCAAAAGTACTTTCTGCTTGCCTCATACCAGAACAGGATTTCAGGATGCAAATGGTAAATAATCACAGAGGGAGAAGCTACCCTTGTATTTATCAGAATCCTGTCACAAGGGATAGCACCCAAGGGAGAATGCACTCTCATGGCAACTGGCTGTACACAGGGGGCTGGTTTCCTGTTGATTTTACACTTGAATTCATCATGGTGCTCACACCAGGATGCAGGCAGGGACAAGCAGTCCATACTATTAAGGCATTTTCAGTAAATTAATAATCTGTCCTTTCATTTCTTTGCATTTGCAATGCAATCAAAGCAAGCACACCAGCTTTTCCTGCAACATGTCTATCTGGCTGGACATTGCCACAGGCAAAATGTAGTCACAGATGTGATTACCTTCTGCCAACTGGATTAGGGGACTCCCCTTCGTGTCAAGGGAGTCTCCTATCAATTACACAGGTTTACAGAGTGAAAGAAAAGAGATCCATAAAAATGAATACAATTCTAGGGTACAGCTCAGTAGTTAATGTGTGGGACAGAGAAGACAGAGGAACTAGGCAATTTCTGATTAAGTGCTATCTTACTTTTAGTTTTGCTGTCCCTAGAGTAAAGTGGCTCCAAGAACAAGACTGTAAGTTGTCACCACCACTTATTTCAAAAGCATGTAGCTGGCAGTGTCTCTCCTGGCTCTCTTAAACATCATGTCTAATAAAAGCAGATCACCACAGTTATTGGAGTAGCATGTTGAAAAATATTAATTTCTCTCAAAAAATCTGCATTTAGGCTCTTTAAATTAGCCTGGACTGGACTTTCCCAGAAGCATTGACTATGTGTAGTTTCTAACCTAAGACTTTGGTCTTTACCTTTGAATACTAGGTCATTTCCAAGAAGGTCCCCTAACTCTGACTCTTCAGGAATAGGATACTGGTAAGACTGTCCTGTACACTGGAATTTCTCTAGAGTAGTATTTGTTTATTTGTTTGTTTGTTTGTTTGTTGTTTCTTAATCTGTAGATCAGATTAAAAAATTTTTTTAATTATTTTTTTTTAATGCTTGTGTTGTATACAAAGGAAAAGCACTGCTTTCTATGCAAACACAAACAGTAACAAAAGTGCTGCTGATTTTTGCTCCTGGCCAGATCATGTGTAGATTTCTCTTTCCTACTCGAACCTGCATTTGGGACAGTAATTTTTCCAAAAGCAAAGACCTGTGTTTCTAGTTTTTCTTTACTCCACGTCCACCACTTGCATGAGGATTACTAAGTCTGTTCTGGGATGACAAATCCCTTTCTCTCTGACATCCAACCACAGGATTTCAGTGCAGAACATCGATCTTGCTTGTGTGTCCTGGGCCTGTTCATTGAGGAGCTGGGTGACAGTCCTGCAAACTTAGCATGTTTTGCAGCCACTGATAGGTTGCTTGCTTACCTACCTGACTTACCTCGCAGCCTTAACTGGAAGCAACAGTGGACCAAAGTAATGGAGATTGGAGATCTGCGTCATAGGGGAAGCAGACATCACATTCCCTTAGCTTTTACAAAAGATCCATGTGACCTACAGAGGATCTTTTGGTGCTGCCAGGTGTTGTCAGCATTGCTTGCAGCTCTTGGCTACAGGGAAGAGATTGAAAGGTGCAGCTCAGATTATCTAAACACTGAATCAAATGTAACGTTGCCAGTTTCAGCCCCAAGTTTGGGATGTCCTCAGAGAAAAGCTGTCACAGCAGTTATTCTCAAGCACAGTGCTTGTCCTATCCCTTGTGGGCTTTCTAATCAGCAATGGCATCATTCAAGGATATGAACCTGCTTCCATTCACTTACTCAGACGGGCAAAACAGGATCTGCAACCTAGACCCCATGGGGTGTGGGCCATGGCTATGGCCTCTGTGGGACTGCGGATATGCAGCCTGGCTCAGTGATACTGCCAGTGTGCATCAACAGTTATCCTGCAAGGATCATAGAAGCAGCCTTGGGAGGATTAGCAGCACTTGTCCTAAAGGAAAAGCTGAAGAGTACTTGGAAAGTGTATAAGTTATTTGGAGTGTAAGAGTCTAAGTTTATTCGGATTATCCTAGACTTGGTGTAGATTTTATTGTTTTACCCTCCTTTTCTAATGAGAAAGTACTCAGAAAATAACATGTTCTATGTGTGAGTCTGCTGTCGCTGTCAGCCCTATGTCTTCTCATTGCCATTGAATATCATTAGTTGTGGAGGACCAAAATCCTCAGAGTTCTCATTGTGAGTTGACGAGTACTGATAGTTGGTAGAGATTGTTGGAGCTAGATGTCACCGAGGGAGGAGTGGGCAGAACCTGATCATCCCACCCCCTCCTTTAGTGAGTCCTAGCCAGATTTTCATCACTTCTGTGGCTCTGCCCTCCCCACAGTGCACTGAGCTTCCTACCAGTTGTTGGCAAAAGGATAGGTGGAGGAGGTTACATTGGCAGAAAGCACTGTGTGTCTGGGGGAAGGAAAGGGGAGGGAGATTTCGGTTGGCCCTAATCTTGCATGGCAGCGATATGTGAAGATGAACTATGTGATGAAGAGGTGGAAACTCTGGCAATTGGAAAGAGGGGCAGTCAGTATGGCACACAAACCTGCAAGGAACCAGTCTCATCTTTTCTGCTTGTGGGATTAACAAATAGAAATGAGTCCACAGGTGCTGCAAGGTAATTTGCAGTTGACATTCTTCTTTACATATTGGGGACTTTGTACATGTGTCAGGGAGATTTTTTATTCTTGCATAACCAAAAGACAACTTTCCTAAACATGTTGCCTGGAGCAGTGTAAGAGAGTAAGCATGTTCTCCAGACTGCTGAGCCATGAAAAAAAATCAGAGATCAGAGACTAATTTGTTTTATGGTCCAAAGAAACAGTATCAGAGCTGCAAACCTGCAAAACCTGATTCTGGAGCCAATTGATTTTCACTGGCTCCTGTAGTGCAGATAAAATGGTTCTGGGCTCTTTCTATTACTCATACTGAAGGCTCCCAAAGTCTTTAAGGAACAGAGTGAAATATGGGCTCGAAGCACATATAAGGATTGTTTTGCAACTAACAATCCAAAAGCTCTAATCAGGGAGTGTGAGGGAAGGCAGGTCTGTTCTGCAGAGACACTTTAGTCATGATCCCCTCCTCTGTTTTTCCTGAGCCACGGTATATTACCTTCTCTCAGGCAACCAGCACCAGAACAAGAGGACACAGTCTCAAGCTGTGCCAGGGGAAGTTTAGGCTGGAGGTGAGGAGAAAGTTCTTCACTGAGAGAGTCATTGGCTGCTGGAATGGGCTGCCCAGGGAGGTGGTGGAGTCACCGTCTCTGGAGGTGTTCAAGGCGGGTTTGGACGTGGCACTTGGTGCCATGGTCTAGTCTTGAGGTCTGTGGTAATGGGTTGGACTTGATGATCTTTGAGGTCTCTTCCAACCCTGGTGATGCTGTGATACTGTAATATCAGAGGAAGGTGCTGAGACAGTGACTGTTCTCCACCCAATGCTGTGAGAGATCAGTAAGGGACAGATCCCAGCCTTCCAGAAATCTCATCCTTTCCAGATATTAGGTAGGCTTTTGCTGCAGTGTGTTTTAGATTAGAGCTTGCAATTAGGGAGGCAGAAATACCTGGACAGCAATTATCAGCAAAAAAGCCCTGTGACAGCCCTCACTTCAGGGAGGGGGATGAATGGAAGGATTTGGGCTTCAATCAGGACAAAGGGAAGCATTGCACCAGCTACCTAAAAATAGCCAGTTGCCCAAGATGCCAGGTTCCTGAGGAGAGCAAGCTGTTGGTTAGCCCACTGCCCACATTGCCTGTGCCAAAGACTTGATTTTTGCTGCTGAGAGTGCTTGGGAGGAGAGTGGTTGGGAGGGGTATAGTGTGGTTGCTGCCACGTGTTTCCCCTTCTGCCTGTATTCAGATCTTCCCTCAATATTTTTCTTCTCTCTCCTTTTATCTTGCTCCATGTATAAACACAAGAGAAGTCTTGGCTCCACGTCTTTAAGAATGGCACGGTTAATTTCTTTGCTGCTTCTCTTTTGTGAATTGTCATGTCTTTTGTAATGCTGGCAAGGACCTCATCTTTGATGATCAATCCAAAGTTGGCCCTTCAGTGCCAGTCAGCTTGGCATCACATCCTAATTTCTTATTAACATATAGTAGAGACTTAGGCTTAGCTAAAGTGAAGGGTTGGTGAAACCTCAGAGATCAAATGCTTGGAGGGATAAGATGTGGTGGGACTGTGTTGTCTACAGGGACTCATACATTACCCTTTATGTAAAACCTGTTCTAAGTCGGTGTGAGTGAACTGTTCTGCAGCAGGTCAATACTGCACGAGCTCCTTCTAATGTGACTTAGGCCAAATGTTTGTCCAAAGACAAATTGTGGTTAGAATCATGTGCAAAAGTCTGATTTTCAAGTTTCCACTGGCTACAAAGTACAGGGAGACTCCAGGTCTTCAAATATTTCTTATTTTCTAACACTGCTGTGGTTCTAGTATTATATCTACATCCTCAAGTGAGAAGAAATTGCTTTCAATATAAATAATACAATCGATTGATGCTTGTTTATTATCCTCACTCATCACCATCTCCTCATACCAATCCATCACACATGCCTACAAATGTAGGCAATAGTTTCCCATACCAAAGTCCATACCAAAGACCTGGGATCCAGTATACAGCTGTACCACCTGACAGCAGTATTTGATACTGGCATCAGATACAAACCTTCATTATTCCATCTAGCATACTTCTAGTTTTGTAGTGTGGGCTATAAATACCTCTCAAGTTCTCTCACATAGTCATCTTCTTAAGACAAGATTCCTGTCTTTAAAGGTATATACAAGCTTGTAAATAACAAGTTCCACAAATGTAGTATTAGAACAATAATTCAGATAAAACCTTTCATCCTGCCTGGTACATGGTGGTTTATACTCACTGCAAAGTTAACTCTCAGAGCCCCCCCGAAGTGTGATTCTCCTCAGAGAGGAGACCCAAACATACAGACTTTGCAGAAGTAAAGCAATCTGCTTTGTGGCACAGGGCAGCGATCATCTCTGTCTTGCCACGTTACGTATGAAGGAAAGGACAACTGTAGTTAACGATATAAAGCTTCCTTTTCTTCAAAAGTGTGCCATACAGAGCTTTCAGTACATTCCAACTGAAAGAAGACCATGCAGGAATCACCATGGTCTTCATTTTATCCAAGTCAGAAACCAAGATCTGAAATGGACCTTCTCAGCTGTGTATCTTTCATTCCAGAAAGACTTAAGCAGAAAGTGAAGAGCACTATACCCTATGGTCTTTCCAGACTCTAATACAAGGGCAGGAGAGAAGCTATGAGGTACTTGTGTATCTACGCAGGCCTGTGGAATCATTCACAGAGTTGATAGAGGAAATACTAAAACCACGGGAACCAGCTGTGTCACTGCACTTCATGGCTCAGTACTGCGTAGTGCTATGCATCCTCTTACAGGCTGAGAATTCTTCACTCTCAGTCTCTTTTCCAGTGCTTGAAGGCCTTCAAATTCTTTCAAGTTTGAAACATGTTGTCATCTCTTCTGGGGTTGGCAGCCTCTGTAAAATTCCACTCTAGAAGCTTCCTTTCCTTACATGTTAACCAGAAGCAATTATTCCAGAAGAATGCACCAAAGCACAGTTTAGTCAGGTGAAGCAGTCCACTTCTTGATGACACACAGGTGCTTTTTGAACATCTTGGAGGGCAGAGGTCCTTTCAGAGTTACATGATTTAGCATTTACAGTGTCTCAGTTAAGCAAAGAATATGATTTGGAAGTGTTTTCAGAGGAAGAGGTGGATGGCTCTGAAGAAGACACTCTGTATTTTCCTGCAAAACAAAGCATAGTGGTTAAACATAAACGTAAACGTGGGGCACCTGGAACATGTTAGCACTGCAGAGTAAGGACAATTAGACCTGTCTTGACTACCTAGGTGGCTTTGGCTTGCTCTGCAGCCTGCCCTGATACCAGCCAGATTACAGCAACACCAGCAAACATTGTGTTTGGTGACACAGCCAGGATAAGTAATTTTGAACAGATGATCATGCCATAAGGTAGTAATTTTCTCACACAGATGGAGGGACTTTGTGGTCCGGGAGCTGTATCTAGAATACCTACTCTTGCCACAAATCCCAGTTTCCTCCCTGTTGTGATCATGAGGCTTGGAACTAAGTCTCAGGTACTCTAAGACCTGGAGAGCAGTGTGGGCAAGAGTGCTAATAACATGGGAAGCTGCTTGGGAGACACTTGTGCACAAGTCTCATTCTTGTGTTGAGTGGGTTCTGTATCTGGCTAGTGTACTCATGTAAACTTACTGCAGCAGAGTCAGGGACCAACTTCTTATATTATCAGACTCATAAACAAACAATTAAAAAACAGTTGCTTGCCTACATTAGATTCCGTCAAATCTGACTTTGACCAAATGTCACTGTCTCCCCCGAGCAATGGTTGGATGAAGACATTATGCATTTAAGAATGAAATTGTTCGTATTTTCAACAATGGTTCTTGCAAAATGAAGAGATAACTTGCACCCATAAAATGAGAGCTAGAGGACATTTAGAGAGATGCAGTTCCAAGGTGGTGAAGAGTAGATGAACAGTAAATTAACTGAGGAGTACTGTGTCATACTACCATTAAACTCAAAACAAAGCTCAGGGAGTTTTAGAACTGGTCAATCACAGCACTATCTAATACTTATTTAAGTGTAGATAACTATGCTGGTGGCATTATGCTACAATCAGTAGCAGTTATGGTAGTGACTCACATGACTCCCTACAGTTTGTTTGTATTAGAAGATTAAATACAATCTACAGGTGGATTGATGAACAGGTAAATAGATGGATAGATATTCAGATAGGCAGAGCCTGAGAGTGAGAAGACAGGCAACACCTTGTGTGTGCCTCAGTAAGACAGATCTGTTGTAACATACCTGTTTTCCCACATAGGTTGTTAAAGGTTCTTGAAAACGGATAACTCATAGCAAGCATTGGTGTGACCAGGATCAGGGAGGTTGACTGTAAGAGAGAAAATTGCTTTTTGTCAATAACTTTGAACCATCTTTGTAGCTACATCAGGGGGAGGGGGTAAGCAGGAAGGGTAAAAGGTCACAATAATATGTTTTTCAGTAGGTAATCCACAGAAGGACAGGTTAGGTGTTTGGAAGACATCAAGTTCTCCCGCACATTTACGCTGGTGATGGAGATCGATCAACTTTAAAAGAAACTCTAGGGCACACACAGTCTGCCTCTAACTGTCGATCAGGGCTTAGAGTCCATCATATCAGACAGAACAGAATCCTGGTCCCTTAGCTGAGGGGGTGTATCCATTAAGGTAACTCGGAAAGCGAAGATTTGTATGCTTGTGAACGGTCTTTGAAGGGAAATAGCCAGACAACCAGAGGGAAATCTAACTTGTCACACCAGAGGGCGGTAGAACACAACCCGTTACAGTTCTGACCTCGCTGCTGAAAGTTTCTTTTTCCTTTCTGGTCTGGTTTGAGAATTTAATGGGATTCCTCCAAAAAGTGTATTATAAAAAAAAAATACAGAAAAAAATTTTTTTTCCTGTTCAGTACCTCTCTGCTCATTAGACTGACCAGGGTGGGGGAAATAAGGCACTTCTCTGCGTTGTCACCTCCATAACGAGGTGGCAGAAGAAGAAGGCAAATCATAGAATCATAGAATCATAGAATGGTAAGGTTGGAAGGGACCTCAAGGATCATCTAGTTTCAACCCGCTGCCATAGGCAGGGACACCTCCCACTAGTACAGGTCACTCAAGGCCTCATCCAATCTGGCCTTGAACACATCCAGGGAGGGAGCATCCACAACCTCCCTGGGCAACCTGTTCCAGTGCCTCACCACCCTTACTGTAAAGAACTTCCTCCTAACATCCAGTCTAAATCTCCCCTCTGCCAGTTTAAGCCCATTGCCCCTTGTCCTGTCATTGCAGGACCTTGTAAATAATCCTTCCCCAGCCTTCCTGTAGGCCCCCTTCAGATACTGGAAGGTTACTATCAGGTCCCCTCGAAGCCTTCTCTTCTCCAGGCTGAAGAGCCCCAACTCTCTCACATCGGATTGTAATTTGCTTTATTTTTTCCTTATCAGCAGAACTTTCAAGAAATATGTCAACTCTCACTGCCTGAGGCATTATCATATAAGCATATTTGCATTCTCTTTTACTACCTCAAGTACCAGTGGTTCGATTCTGATGCCTTCAGTTCCTTATCTGCCCTGGCATGGTTTCTATGGCAAAGGATTATGAATGCAGATGTGTAACTTGAAACAAGCATATCTGTGCTAGAACACACAGAGTTATCCATGTTCATGCAACTATCTCAGAGGTGTCCTATTCCTGACGGTTGAAACTTCCCTACATTCTGTGTCAGGGAATGTGGCCATTCACGTGCCAAAGTCTTATTGAACACACCTTTGGCATCAACAGAAAGAGGACAATAAACAACTCTGTAAGCACAATATGTCTCCAGCAAGCAGAGTTCTTTGTCAAATGAATTTTAGTCCTTAGGTCTGAGGTTATTAGACACATCCTGGGTCACTGAGGCTATGATTGCCTTGTGTGGTCAGCCTTCTATGTTCCGTTTCAGAGGTTTGTCAAGCCTCATTGTTTTACTCATTTGTTCACACTGAGAAACTGCTGTCCCAATCTTTCTAACTGGTACTGTTTGCTTAGTGCCATAAACAGATTTGAAGTTGATTGGATACAAAGATCCTATAGCCCATTCATGTCTTATCCCACATAGGCTGCAGCAGAGGCCCTCAGGAAGAGTTTTGCAAAGGTGAGTCTTACAGCAGCACACCTTCAGAGCGTTCTTCCCACTTCTGGCTATCAGAGGTACAGGCACTTCTGGAGGCAAAGGCAAGACCTTGGTGTTTAACAGCCCTCAATGATCTGTTAAGCTTACACAAAATTAAGTAAACTATATGAAAATTTGGTAAAATGTCCATCATACATAGCATCTAGGGGCAAAGATATCTAAATCTCCTTTTACATCTTTGAACCTGCCACCCATGAGGGCCAGGCCTAGTCCTTGATTATCAAAGTGGCCTCTTAGCAGCATGCATCACTTTTACATTCCCTATCAGCTCTTCAGGCTGAAGAGGGTCATGTCATTTTAGAACAGCAGTGTCTTCAATACTTGTCCTGCTCTGCATCCTTCCATTTGGGTTATTTATTTTTTGAACTTACTAAGTTAATTTGTCCCCAATGCAGCATGTTCCTATAGCTTAAAAAGGTCTGCCTTCCTTTAAATATTTTGGATGAAAGGTCAACAGTGCCCTGAGATTGGCGCAGGTGAAGGATGTATGGAGAGAGGAGCTCCTAGAGATTAGTCCACCAGCTGCCTTCTCGTTTTTTACCATAGGTGAAATAATGAACTTTGAAAAAAGGGATTATACTCATAATTATGTTGTTAATGTCTTCTCTTTCTCTGACTATTTTAGAATGTAAAGTGCATTTGACTTAAAAGACACTTGGAGAATGTTAAACTATTCGACTGTAACTGAAATATATTCTTAGGTCAAGGTTCTAACCTTCGATTGCTGTGAACTCCACTTGGACACTGAATTCCTCTTCAGCAGGGCTTCTTGTATCTATTAGTTAAAAAAAAAGTAATCAATCAGTAAATACAGTAATTATGTTCAAATTCCAACAGTATTTTCACACAGCGTAAGAAATAGTTTGAATTCTTACCTTCTTGTCCCAGAGAGCCCCAAACACCAAAATGAATAATCCCTAGAAGACAGATAATGCAGTTTGGTGACACCAAGCTTTTAATTGCATTGTCTCATCATTATCTCAAACATTGTCTATGTTGGTCGTTTAAACTCTGAGCTCTGACAGAAGGCATTTTTCTAACTGCATCTCCCTTACTGGCCTACTAATGTGGTAGGAGTTCTCCAGGCCTGACCTCTTTGTGTATATCTGGTCTTGAAAATGAAACTGGTAGTTTGCTGGCACTAATCATATCTGGAAGAAGGGACATGTGTGTACAGAAGACATGCTCTGACGATGCTCCCCAGGGAAGCTACCGGGCAGGTGAGTTTGATCTGAGGTATACAATTTTGGTGTCATTCTTAAGAGAGGTAACTGTTGTGTCTTTAAGAAGTCCCATCTTATTGGGATCCTACTGACCACCTAAATATGTTGTAAAAATCATACCAACTGAACACTCTCTCTTGTGCATTATGGTCAATTCCTACCTTTATCATTAGTATTACATAACTATTCTTGGTGACTTTCATGTGGTTTATACTCTCTCATTGCTTGAACCTTTGAAAGCATAATGTGATGCTTCTAGATGCACTGTAAATGAGACCAGACATCCTGAAGCTGGGCCACACAAACGTAATAGGGCTATGTTCTTATCTTCAGGAATTAATTTCTTCCCAGAATACTGAAAAAGATGGAAATTATCTTTATGTCAGCACATCTGTTGAGGCAGCTGAGAACACGAGATACTGTTGAATTACTGGAATGGGTTTCCCAATGAACCCTTTGGGAATAAAGAAGTGTAAGGCAAATCTGAGCTTTCCCAAGCTGTTCTTATTGCGCTCCAAGCACAGCACTTGCAAGAGTGTCCCTAGATGTTAAGTGGCTGTATAGGAAAAAAACCCATACATATGTGTAACTCACCTGCAAAGCGTTGAGCAGAGAAAAGAGGATGTGGAAGGCTTGGTGGCTTTCTTTGATGACAATGGCAAGCCCAAATCCCCAGGTAAGGCCTAACAGCGGTGTCAAGATGGCCACACTTTTGCCAATTTGAAACAAAGAGTTCTTCTCCTGCCTGTTTGACCTGTCCCCAATAGTTGGTCTCAATATTTTTATTATAACAACTGCCGTGATGAACAAATTCATGGCCACTATTATCAAGGCAGGTATAACAAAAGCTAAGAGAGCTTTGCTGTCCTTCCAGTTGAGCCAGCAGACGTCTTTTCTGGTGTAATTGTTCTTTGGCAGTGTGACAGCAATGGTGATGACTGCAATGAGAAAGGGACACCCATATCCCAGACAGAATGCCACTGCTTTCTGGGCGGTCTTGCTTGTATTGTGTAAGATGAAGATCAGTCTGTAGAAAAGAATGAGGCCCAAGCTGAGCATCCAGAAAAAGACACACAGATAGAATAAATGGATGAAGAAAGTGGCCACAAAGCAGATACTTCTGCTTATCTGCAGGCTTTGGTCAGTGATGGAGGCAGTGACAATGAACCAAATGTCAGCAATGAGGAGTGACGCAGCTATGTTGAGTATACAGACGTGGCGCATGTAGGAGGTTGTGTTGTTTGTCACGTATTTCCAGACTAAGGATTCAATTATAATGCAGGCTGCCAAACTCAAGATCGAAATGGCCAAGCCAATGTAGGTAATATAATCAAGGATGACATGGGAGGATTTATCAGGTGACATCAGAATGGAAAAGGACGTCAAGTGATTGCAGGAGCAAATGACACAATCTTCTAGCTCTGTGGGTGTGCATCCTTGAGTATCCCAGCCTCCTCTGTGTTCGTTGAGTGTGAAGTTCCAAAAGACACACCGGGGCATCTTTAGAGCCATGTTTTTCTTTTCAAAGGTCATATTAACATCAAACTTCTGGCTTCTGTTGCTGCTCACAGTTATTGATAACAGTAAGCCATTCACAGACTCAGATTTATTCCGTGGCAAAATATGTCCAAGGTTTGAGTACATCACACTGACAATGGTTGAATTTCGAGTTAGAGTCTGAATTTCACTTTCACGAATGAGCACATTAACTGTGAGGTTTTCTGTACTGATGAAGCTCTTATCATAATTGGTATTGCTATTTTCTGTGACAACTACACCTTGCAGCTGAAGAGTTTTTGCAGAGACAGAAGGAATGCTATTATTTAGTGGTTGGAGGTTCAGGGAAAAATTTTCAACTGACTGCAGTAATAAAGAACTTTTATTTGTCTCCTCTTCATTCAGGTCCTCCCAAGCTTGTGATGTGGAATCAGCTACAAGAAAGTCCACCGTGGAGAGGAAATTCTGAAACAAGAACAGAATAATGCTGTTACTGAAATCTCATGCAAATCATTGTTGGTTTTGATGATAACTTCTGTGTGGTCCTAGAACTGCCTTTTGAAAAAGCCAAATATTTTCTTGCTTTACTCAGTTCATGGAGGATCTTCAGTTGTTAACTGTCTGCATGCTCTATTTTCAAGTTAAGGTTTTCACAATTTAAGTGTTTGGTTGGGTTTTTGTGTTTGTTTTTTGTTTGGTTTTGGTTTGGGGGTTTGTTTGTTTATTTGTTTGGGTTGGGGTTTTTTTGTGTGTGTATTTTTGTTTGTGTGTCTGTTTTGGTTTTGTTTTTTAAAAACATATTGCATAGCATTTTTTCTTCTCTAACCTTTTTTCTCAGCCTTTGTGGTACCTTTGATTTCTCAGTCTCTTTCATGTAGAGTTCTCCATCTACAAAACTTGAAGTCTCCTTTGACTTTTCTGCTAAGAAGAGCAGCTCTTTCCCTCTATATTTCACAATCAAAGTTTCCAAGTATTCCTAATGTTTATTTTGCTTTTCATTTGTTGTAATATCCAAACAATTCAGTTTAAAACCATAGTCCCTTGTCCTGTCCCTGCAGGCTTTGCTAAAAAGTCATCCTCCATCTTTCCCATAAACCCACTTAAAGTATTGAAAAGCTACAGTTAGTCCCAGAATCTTCTCCTACCTGGGTTGAACAATCACAACTCTCTCTCAGCCTGTCGTCACAGGGCAGATGTTTCAAACTCCTAATCATTTTCATGGCCTTCCTCTGGATCTGCCTTAAAAGAATTTTCTCCTGCTGTGGACCCCAGGCTGGACACAGTACTCTAGCCTCACAGAGTAGATAGGTAGAATCACCTCCCTTGACCTGCTGGCCACTCTGCTTTTGATGCAGCCTAGAATACAATCTGATTTCTTGGCTTCAAGCATACCTTGCTAGCTCATTCTCAATTTTCCATCCATCATTGCTTGTCTTCTCCACTACCTTAGAATTCTAGAGACATTTGTGAATCCCGACAGCATTTCTAGTTGTTAAACACACAGAAGCCTCTCTGTCATGGATAGGCTCTTTGCCTTCATCATTTTGACTTTTCAAAAATTCTTCTGCATCTTTGCTGTCATTTAATTTCATTTTGTTCCTGTTTCTGACCTCTACTAACTGTGAAACTTCTTCAAGCATAATGTTATGCCCTGTGACAACAGAGACAAAAAGCTTGATGAGTAAAGGTAAGACTTAAAACAAAACCTTACTTGAATAGTAGGCTCCTCTGCTTCTGCTGGGATATAGGAGATCATATCCAGGATGTTAACGATTGCACCTAGGTTTGCAGGAGAACTGCTTATTGTGCCTTGCTCATTTTCTGTCTGTTTATTAAGCTCTGCAAGGTAGTTAGGCAGTCTTGCTTTTGCCTCAGGACTGCTGACCAAGGACTGGAATAGAAGATAACAGTATATCACATGTGAAGTTTACCTGCAGCTTGATCCTCCATCATAATGGCTACCCCCATACTGGTAAAATAGACAGACTCAGGACAGTTGTAGACATGCTGGTATTTCTTAGTGCTCTGACCCTTCAACTAGCTGTTGAGAATGGTCTGTTGTCTATGCTAACTCATAGACTGCTCCTGGGGAATTTGAGAGAATACTTGGCCTGAGCCCAAACCGTACAGGAAAGTAATCTAGCAAATTAAGGACATAAGTAATTTAGTAATTGTACCTCTACCTGGGACCTTTGTGTGCCTAAATTACTAAATAACCATAGCAAGTACTTGCTGAAATAAAGAGAATTGTTCTCACCTAACCTCAAGGAGAGAAAGGTGTCTATGGATGGTCTGTAAAAGTGAAGAGTGCTATGATAGGAACAGTGTGGTCCAGCACCTATCTGTTTGGTGTAGTGGCTACTGGGGCATGCTGAGTTGGGCAGTGGCCCAGAGCTGTCCCTGTTGCATCTGTCAGTGTACTCTGTGGCATGCTTTGGACTTGTGCAAACCAGGGGTCACTGAGGCAATACCTGAGCACGGCTCAGGGAACACTTCAGGCCACCAAATGCTCCCACTGGAGGATGTGAATAAGGTCACCTTGTCCAGAGGAGAGAGCATTCATGTGTGTAGATATTAACTATGTAATGCTACACAACTTCTGAGCCAGAGAAAGGGACCTAATCTCTTTTGCTGGCTTGTGTAGATACACCCAATCATTATTTTAAGAGACAGTTTGAATTAAATATTTGGTTGATTGGGTTTGTTTGGGTTACACCCACCCCCACCCCCCCCAACCCCCTAAAAAAACACCTAACAAAAATTTTTGCTCTCTCCTACCCCATCCCTGTTCCAGCGTCTGGAAAACTCATAGGTGTTACCTCAGCACTCATCAGCAGGTTGTTTACTGCTACAGACAGGCAGTTATTCTTTTTCATTTCCCACAATCTGTTGGAGCACTTGTAAGTTATATTGCCTCGGGTAAAATTATCTGCCTTATCTGGATCATAGCATGGTTTTATTAATGTGTCCCCTTCTCTTCCAATGCCAAATTTGCTTGAGCAGGAAACTTCTTCATCTATATTGAGAAAAAGACATAGAGGTAAAAAAATATGATGCAACAAAAAGAATCATTTATCCTCATCAAAATGATGACATCCCAAAGTTCAAAGGTGTTTAAATCAGGATTTTGGTTTACTCATTAACTATGACCTTTCAGGGTATATATGTCTTGCACTCCAAGGTTTTTTTTTTAAATTTTTTTTTTAAAATATGACATTGTAAAGGAGATTGAAAAAAAAAAAACCCAACAACTTGTTTTTGAGTACCAAATCAAATCAACAAATCAATACCCAAAGTTATTGGGTTTGTCTGTTATATGACATCTTATGTAGCGGTGGAGAGGGATTATATTGACCACTATGTGAACAGTAAGTCACACCAAGTTTATTCTGCTAGAAGATTCAGACCTACTGTGGCAGTAATATGAAATTCCTTAAGACCTTGATAGTGAGACTCCAACATGTTTTCAATGAACATTGAGCCTTGCTTTGATCAGGTTAATTAAATCAGTAAGGACCTGATGATTAAAGTAAACAAAGGTTCTGCATATTCGTTATCTGAGAGTGAAATTTGGCCAGGTAAGTGATTCAATGGTAGACACCACTACTGTGAAAAACCCTCAATTTTATGGAGATGTCCGATGTTTCTTTATTTCCAATTTAGAACAAGAAACTGATATACCCAAACTCTGATCAGAACTAAACATCAAAACTGGTTTTAGAAATGCTGAATTGTCCAATGTTTGCTGCAGAGCTACCTGGAAGCTGCAGGTCTCTGCAACGTCTCCTGGAGGCTGCCATTCATGTATTTAAAGTGGATATGTTGTCATATATGCTGACTTCCTGAGCTAACCGACTTCTTCCTGAGGCAGCACAATCTTCTATCCTTGCTAAATTATTGGTGCTAACTGGGAACTGCACGACCACATTTCAGCACAGGAGACAAAGCTTGGTGATGCAGGTTGCATCAGAAGGAAGAGATACCAGAAGATACCTGAGCTATTGTTGCCTGGGGCCACAGTCAAGTACAGTGAACACAAAACCTCTCTTCAATTTTTTTTTTAATTATATAATAATGGGATTTTTTTTTCCTCTGTAATGCACAATTTCTCATTTAAAAAAGGAGACCAAAAAATCTTGTCTATAAATCCCTGCTCCTGTTAGGTGTCACAAGTGATAAATTTGTGGCATCTGGGTTGACAAAGGTATTTGGACTTCCTACTTAAGAGCTTTAAATAGGGACTTTTTTCTTACCAGGTATCACGTGCAGTCTTATACTTTCACTGCTGACATCCTGTCTAAAGCGATTAGCAAACTTGCAATAGGCCATGAGCGTTTTTTGGCTGCATTCTGTTTCTGTGTGATGGTACTTGTAGCAAACCAAACTTCCTTTCTTCTTTTTCACTGTGTGGAAGGATTAAGATAGGTTAACACAGGTAGCAGACAACAGAAAGTTTCTTGAAAACTTTCTTTTCTATGGGTCCTAAAGAATAAAAAAATTATTAAAAAAAACCCAAACAACCCTCTCTTTGTGTGCTGATCTCTGTCTCTTACTGCCAATCAATAAGTCTTCTGCCAGTTGCTGCATGACTGGTACTTTTCCGATTTCTGCTGTATGAGCAAATCCTGTTCAAATCTTTTTTACTGTGTAGAACCCCAAATTTGCTTTAGAAACAGTTTTGGAGAATGATCTTGTTTCTGTTTCTACCAGGTTACATGTGCTGAGACAACACAGGATAAATGCCACATTATCAAGAGTCATTTGTGCCACAGAGGTCACCTATGCTTAGATACTCTTCTGCTGTTCTTACAGAGTTATTTCAAGCTCAGAAGCTGTACCATGTGCTCACTGATTTTCAGTAGCCTGTGCCTTAAAGTCATAGAATCATAGAATGGTAAGATTGGAAGGGACCTCAAGGATCATCTAGTTCCAACCCCCTGCCATAGGCAGGGACACCTCCCACTAGTACAGGTTACTCAAGGCCTCATCCAGTCTGGCCTTGAACAGTTCCAGGGAGGGAGCATCCACAACCTCCCTGGGCAACCTGTTCCAGTGCCTCACCACCCTCACTGCAAAGAACTTCCTCCTGACATCCAGTCTAAATCTCCCCTCTGCCAGTTTAAACCCATTGCCCCTTGTCCTGTCATTGCAGGACCTTGTAAATAATCCTTCCCCAGCCTTCCTGTAGGACCCCTTCAGATACTGGAAGGCTACTATCAGGTCCCCTCGAAGCCTTCTCTTCTCCAGGCTGAAGAGCCCCAACTCTCTCAGCCTGTCCTCATAGGAGAGCTGCTGCAGCCCTCTGATCATCTTTGTGGCCCTCCTCTGGACCCTCTCCAACACGTCCATGTCCTTCCTGTACTGAGGGCTCCAGAACTGCACACAGTACTCCAGGTGGGGTCTGACAAGAGCAGAGTAAAGTGGCAGAAGTCCCTGATTGCAATCTCTTCCAACAAGATCTTGGGAGTTTTCTTAGCAAGCAAAGAACCCTCCAGTCTGCACTTCAGTCTGTCATTTTTGCACTCCTGCATGTTAGCTGAGGTGGCTTTTCTTTGCTTTTTCAAAATAACTGTTTTGTAATCCGCCTGAATGCTTCTAGTATGTAAAAGCATGCCAGGGAAGATGCAGAACTGCTCTAAATCTGAAAACATAGAAGTTTAGGGTTCTGTACTGTTAAAGGTATGTTACCTGTTCTTTGAATTACATTATAAATGCATTATTAGACATTTTTTCATTAATTAGAAGGCCCTCTAATTAATCTTTCTGAGCTACTCAGTTGAAAAGAGTGGTAGAGTGGAAGATAAAAGCAGGGGGTTGGAACTAGATGATCCTTGAGTTCCCTTCCAACCTTACTGTTCTATGATTCTATAAATGCAGTTCAGCCATTTTTAACTTGAACAATGACGAATGAAGATGGTCAGTTCTTACTGCTGACAAGGCAAACCCAACATGGAATTTACTTATTATGTATTTACTGCTAAAGCAGTGACTTCATTTGTTCTTCCATTGATCTCAGCAATGCTCCCCAGGCAAAACAGCCATCCTAAAGAACTCAATTCCTTCCTTCCTTCTTTCTTTCTTTCTCTCTTTCTTTCTCACTTTCTCTTTCTTTCTTTCTTTCTCACTCTTTCTTTTTCCCTTTCTCTTTCTTTCTCTTTCTCTTTCTCTCTTTCTTTCTCCCTTTCTCTTTCTTTCTCTCTTTTTCTTTCTCCTTTTCTCTTTCTTTCTCTCTTTCTCCCTTTCTCTTTCTTTCTCCCTTTCTCTTTCTCACTCTTTCTTTCTCCCTTCTCTCTCTTTCTCCCTTTCTCTTTCTTTCTCCCTTTCTCTCTCTTTCTCCCTTTCTCTTTCTTTCTTTCTCTTTCTTTCTCCCTTTCTCTGTCTTTCTCTCTTTTTCTTTCTTTTTCTTCCTTTCTTTCTTTCCTTTATTTCCCCCCATTCTTATGAATACTTCTAGGTTGTCATAATAGCAGTAAGTACGAACTAGTAGACAAGCCTAAATGAAAAATAAAATAAATCATGGAACAGGTTGTGACACAGTGAAGTAGTGATTCTGAAAGTTTGTTATTTCTTACCGACTGGAAATTCTTTGTGTTGAACCACAAATGTAACAGTGTAGCTTTCCACGGTGTTGGCAATTACGCAACACTCAAGGGCTTGTGGTACTTTGCACTGTATAGATGCTTCGATGGGATTTATCATGATGTTCTGCTTCAGAGGAAAGGAAATAACCTCGATTGTCATATTGGCAGAACTATTCAAGGACTTTTGGGAGAATGTGCAGATGTAGATTCCTGAAAGAAGTGACACAAACCCCGTGTTTTAGTCAACAGAAGTGCTCCTCAGCTCTTGCTGAGCTCTTCTACTAAACAAGTGCAGTGTTGCCAGCTTCACGTAGTTATGATTTAACTTCTTTAACTTATTTTTATTTATTTATTTTAAAAAATAATTTACCATGGCCAAACTTCACAGTGATTGACAAGGCTAGGAATGTTGTAAATGATCTGGTACAGAGCTGGTATATATTGCCTCTGTAGCCAATATAAAGCAGGTTCACTCACCGTTCCAGTCCTGTGTCGCAGTCTTCACTCTGAGCACAGACGTGGCTGGAAATTTACTATTTTCAATGCATGGGCTGCAGTCTACTGTTTTTATGTTATTTCCAGACTGGATTTTCCAGTTGACACTGTCATAATAGTTCACGTCACTTTCACATGTTAGGTTGAATGCATATCCTTCAAAAACTGCTGAGTTTGTGCTTGAAGATACAATTATGTGTGCTGAGATGATACAAGATAAATGTCACATTATTGAGAGTCATTTGTGTCACAGAGGTCACCTATGCATCAAAGAGCTGATGGTCTCTTACATGCTACCTGACTCTTACCTGTCCAGAGATATGTCACTCTGATGTTCTGACTGCGCCTGGCACCATGTCCAGTCTGCAGCTCACATGTGTATGTGGTCACTGCACCTGACTTCTCAGGTGAGCATAATGATTCATTGATGTTGAGCTTGTATTCAGTGCAATTTTCTCTTAAACTGGAGACTCCTGAAGAGAAATAAACATATTTTGAAAGGTTATGGAAGCCAAAAAGTGCTTGGGCCCTGGAAATCAGAAGTGATCAATTTTAGGTAAGGAAAGCCTTGTGGGTTTGTGTGAAATCTTTGACAGCATGGCAGCTTCAGCTCATTGTTGCTGAAGTTCATTCANATACACAAGTTGGAGGTAATACAGAAACACAACACCCCTCCCAGAAATGGGAGTCCCCAGGAGGGGCTCCCAACCACCCTTCCACCTTCTTTCCCACCCCTCTACCTTACCCCAGGGTTTGCCTTACGCGCAAGGTGAATTTGGAGGATCGCCCAGGGGAGTTAGAAGTAGAGTGGTTAGTTAGATTATTCAGCAGAGAGGAGAGGACCCACTAGCTCCCAGAGAAAGACCAAGAAACTGTCTTATCTATGTTTATGTTCTTATTCTGAAACATTTCAGCAAGCCTATGAGTGAAGTACACATCACTATTGTTTTCTTTTCTCAACCTGTAATATAATTCTCTCCATTAAAATATTCCAATTAGCCTCAAACCAGCACAACATCTTTGACAATACTCTCAGGAGTTTTGCAGAGGCCTGAAGACAGCTCTCAGCATAATGCTGGACACCTGTTGCCAAAATCAGTCTGAGAGCACCGATGTTGTTAGGATACCTCAAGACAAACCAAAATGAAGAGTATTCTGGTTCAGCTTAACCTCGTTACCTGTGTCCTTCACACACACACGCACTTTCAGAGCATGTCCTGTATTCATACCAAGACTTAACCTCTGGGGTAGTCGATTAGGAGGACATCTTTGAGGGATGAATAAATTTAGCAGGTGAAAGACAATCTTGTGTTAATATTACCTGTAATCATGATTGCTCCATTTACTTTCCAGTCAACAGTAATTGAAGGTAAGTGTCTGTCAATACAACAAGAGAGCAGAAGACCGTTTGCCTGCATTTCAGGACTGTTGCATGCAACATCAACCTCATTTAAGTTTGGGGTGATGTGTAGTGGAGAGACTGCTATTGTTTTTGTGGCCTTGTATATCACTGTGTGAAACTGTTCGCTCTTTGTGAACATGCATCTGTAGGAACCTGTAAAGCATAGGCAACAACTTAGTATTGAGAACAAGTTTTGTTAGTTTTTCTTCTACATTTCGAGTTTGGAGCTGGGAGCTACTTCCACACCTCATTTTCACATATCCCTGTTCTGCAGTGGCTCTGCCACTTGCTAGTCAAAGAGTACCCTCAGGTCATCTGCAGTGTGATTTCTACAGGGTTCTGATACCAAGCACATCCTGATTAGGCAGCTTCAGTGCTGATGGGTACTTGAGAGCGGACCAGTGCTCTGGGACTAAAATACTTAAAATATGGCTGCATTACTGCTTTGGAGATCTGTGCATTGGCCAGAGTCCACACGGCAGCAAAATGTTATGGTAAGAATGTAGGCTGTGCAAAAGGCTCTTATAGAGGATAGGTGAAGGATAAGTGCCCAGGGTGGACTCCACAAGAAGATATCACCAAAGAGAGCAGAGTATTTATCAGCCACTTTCTCAAGAATTTGTCCCCTGTATGCAATCAGGCTTTCATTTGAAATTGGCAATCAGAGTTCCAAATCTCCTTCATGCTTCAGGTATAGGGACTCCCTTTCTCCACTGGGATAGCCAAGTGAGCAGGCCACTTACATCAAAGTTCAAGATTATCCTAAGCCTAAAGAAGTTTGGACCCATGACTGCCATCTTGCCTATGTGTATTCAAATACCTGGTCACAGGTCGACCCTTTATGAACTTTAACATAAAATTCAACATCAAAAAAAAAAAAACCAAAACCCAAACCCCAAACTGAGTGATTGTTTCAGACAAAGCTCTGATAACACACTGTAATTCCCCTGATAATTCCTCCTAGCAAAATGCCATCCATTTACTTCTTTCTGATTTTCAAAAAGGCCTAAAATTAAAAACCTTTAACTTTGAAGTCTGACTAGTTAGATTATTTTGCAAGGGGAACAAGGACTGTCAGGGATAAATTCAATTCCAGTCCCATAGTTCATTAAACAAACAAGTGGAAATTTGTGAAGGACTGTGTGTTTTTCATATTTACTCTAGGAAAATGCAATCACTGATTTCTTCTCAGATTTTATAGAGCTAGCCACACTAGAGATTTATATCTGCTGCTTTAACAATAGAAAATCATACCAGCATCCTTCATAGTAATGTTGATAATTTTAAGAATCGACTTTGAGTATCTCTTTGAAACTTTTCTCTCTGTTGAATACCGGAGGCTGGTTGGGATGATCTGATCGAAGTGGTACCAGGTCACAGCCTCAAATGTTGAATTTATCTCACAAATCAGTCGTACAGTATCCCCCTCAGAAAAGTCTTCAGGAAGCACAATAAACTTTGTCTGATCTGGGAAGAAAAAGAGCAAAATACTACATTATTGTCATTCCAAATCAAACCTAATCTTTGTCTTTCATGTTGCAGGCATCCTAGATGCTTCACTAACACGTACTCAGCATCAGTTGCAGGGGGCTATTTCTAACACAGCAATGCAATCTTCTTCTACTACCTTTGTCATCCAATGATCACAGAAGGATTTGTGTAGAGACACAGAAACATTAGCACCATCACTACTTGCTAAGTAGATAAACTGTGAGGAGAAGCAACCAGGTTAAAGTAATCCTCTGAGACAGATAGTCCAATACTGAGAACACAGGAGTCCTGAGGCACTAGATAAGACAACTGAAGTGTAACAGTCTTCAGTAGCAGCATGGAGAACGTGCCAAGGAAGATGAAGGGAGACTGTTCTCACAAACTTCAGGAGGATTTTTTTTGTTTGAAGAAGTGAGAAGTGATGGCAGCCTGATATGCTAAAAGCTCTCTTAGCTCTGAAGGTGAAAGTAAGGGTATTCAATCTCTTTCCCATGAAGAGACTACCTCAGGGTTTAGTGAAGAAACTGGAAGGATTTGGTTTTCAGTGGGAGGTACTACATACATGGTCTTCTCGTGCAAATCCTAAGCTTTGGTGGCACAGGATGAAATGAAACAGAATGAGAAATAAATATTTTTTGAAGGCAATCAGTAGTATCAGGCAACTACATGGTTAAGACCAGAAATAATAAATTAAAGACCGAAGAAAAATACAGAAAGAGCTTTAAACTTACTGGTTATTTCTGTTGTGAAGGTAGTTTCATTTATTTGGTAGGAGTGATCTAGAAATTGTGATACAACTCTGTTGGAATTTGCTATCTGACTGAAGCTTGCTGCTCCTGCTTTCACTTCATAGTTCACAAAAACACTTCCAGGACTAAAACAGAGACAAGAGTGAGAGAAGCAACAGAATTAAATATTCCTGCATATTAGTGGTTTTGTATGTTATGGTGTCTCATCTTGCATGGCTAGAAAGGCTTTACAGAGCTCACATGTGAAGGCTACTGGTGTGACTTAGGGCTTGTTCTGTACGAGAGAAGGTTTTGCTACAGCTCTTCTCAAAGAAAAAATGCCTTTACATGAAATCTTCTTTGTCTGCTACCTATTTCTACTAAACTAAATATTTGTGGACTTAAGTAACATCTCTTTTATCAAGATCCCATGTTATAACCATTGTCAATGTACTAATTCATCTTCCTGATGGCCTGGAAGATTGTTAGGTTTGTTTGTGTCCTTCCCCCCTGTCGGGTGGCATTCTGTCTTTCCCATAAGAGGCTGGCTTGCCTCCTGGACTTCTGTGCAGTAGCAAATTTTGCTCACAGTCCTATTTCCAAGCTAATAACTGGGCTTTCCCTTGCAGCTATAATTACTATTGTTCAGTAGGTATCTACTAGGTGTGGGTTCTGGCCAGAGGGAATGTGCAATCTTGGTTGACTTGTGTCTCCTTGTGACTATCCAGAAAGATCTTTCTCTTTCAGGAAAAAAAAAATAAAAAACAAACAAAACCAAAACAAATTATTTACTTACCTGAAACCAGTTACTGTTGCCGACACAAAGCCTGGTAAGCATCTGTAGCTAGCATTAAACTGCAAACAGAGACATATCACATGGCATGAGTCGTCTGCATCTTACTCTAGTGTGCTTAAAACACAAAACTCCCTTCAGCACTGACGTTAGTGAGGGCGTGTAGCCTGTCTGATAGACCAGGGCTGGTGCTCTCCCTAGCATCATGGGATAAATCTGTGTTGATGGTTTCGTTCTCTGTGTGCTCATCAGATTCCATTTGGTTTTGCTTTTGATGCAAAAGATTCCTAAATACTTCCCTGTCATATCAAAGTGAATGAGAATGTTATCATTGTCTTTCAATGGATGTCAGCTTTGGCCCACTTTGTAGCTACCATTGCTGTGCCCTTCACAGCTCCCCACAGAAGAAGTGACAGAGCACCCTGTTTCTCAGACACTTAGAGACAGAAAACAAAAGTCATTACCGCTCTTTCAAGGTCAGTTTTGTATCTTTTATATAATTCTGAAGAAGAATCCATGAGATCATCCCTAAAGTCTGTGTTGAGTCTGACTGACATGTTCATTAAAACAGACTCTCCCATACCACATGAATCTGTAAGGAAAAACATAAATGCGAAAATAATCAAAAGCAGTGCTTACAAAATAATTTATTACCTTTTTTTTCTAGCTTGAAAATATAATCATAGAAACATAGAACGATTTAGGTTGGAATATATTCAAAGATCATCTACTACAGCCTCCTGGCCATGGACAGGCAATTCCAACCTAACCCTGAACACTTTCAGCAATGAGATATCCACAAGTTCTTTGGGCAACATGTTCCAGTGTTTCACCACTCTCATTATAAAAAATTTCTTCCACATGTCAAATCTAAATCAAGTCTCCTTCAGTTTAAAACTGTTATCCCTTGTCCAGTTACTGCAGGCCCTGATCAAAAGTGTGTCTCCATCTTTCTTATACTCTCCCTTTAAGTATTGATGGGTCTTCTCCAAACAACTACAACCCTTTCAGCTTTTCCTTACAGAGGTGTTTCAGCCCTCTGATCATTTTCATGGACTTTTTCTGCACATACTCCAATAGGTTCTTGTACTTTTTGTGCTGAGAACTCTAGATCTGGACACAGTACTCTAGGTGGGGTCACATGAGAGTAGAGCAGAGGTGGAGAATCGCCTCCCTTGAACTTCTGGCTATGCTGCTTTTGATGCAGCCCAGGATATAGTTAGACTTCTAGACTATGACTACACCTTACTGGCTCACATCTAATTTTGCATCCACTGGTACCCCCAAGCTCTTTTCCAAAGCGCTGTTCTCAATCCATTCATCCCCCAGCCTGCATTGGTTTTGAGGATTACCCTGACCCAGGTGCAGGACCTTGCAACTGGCCTTGCTGAACTTCATGAGGTTCAGAGTCCATGTCCTCAATCTGTCATGATCCTTCCAGATGGCAACCCTTCCCTCTAGCAAATACCTGCACCATTCAGTTTTGTGTAATATGTGAACCTGCTGAGGGTACACTCAATCCCACTGTCTATGCCATTGATATGCCACTATTAAATAGTACGGTTCTTCGAGGACACCACTTTTTACTGACTTTCACTTGGATGTTGGGCTATTAACCATAATTCTTTGGATGTGGCCATCCAACCAGTTCTTTATTCATCTAACAGTCCACCTGTCAATCTCGTATCTCTCCAATTTAGCATCCAGGAGACTGTATCAAAGGTCTTACAAAAGTCTAGGTAGATGACCTGCATAGTTCTTCCCTTGTTCACTGATAGATTAGACAGATGCAATTTGTCCTTTGTGAAGTAATTCTAATCCTAACTCAGAATTTTGTGATTTGCCAAGATTCAACCATACAGTAGGAAAGTTGAAATTCTTGTAAATGTCTGTATCTAATTTAGATATCTGGCATCTGCTAGATATCCAGACTACCTCTCTAGCTGATGCAAGCCTATAGATACCTTCAAAAGGTGATACATTCAGAAGCTGATGGACAACTTTCCTGCAAAAGTTGAATTGCTACGTTGTTCCAGCTATAGGGAATTTGAACACAGTTTGAACAGATACTTAACTCAGTGACTTTGAGAAAGTAATATTCTCCATGAAGACTCACCAATGGGCACAAAGGAGTATAAATTGCTTAAAGAGCTACTGTTTTTTTCTAAACTGAATATATTTAAGGACATATCCATACCATACAGTGGAGGAGCATTGTACCAAGGACCTTGAACTTCAAAGGGGTGCATAACTTTCACATGGAAGAGATAGCTCTAGTCCTGAATAAGGTATAACAGTACTGACCTGGGTCTGCCCTGTGATAAGGTCATTGCCTCTAAGCAGAGCTGATTTGAATGGGTATGCTGACAGCACTGCACTACTTCCTGCTCTAGTGCTGCCTCTGGACATTCTGCATGCAGCTGCATTACAAATCAGACCTTTGTGAGTGTTTATCTTGGGATGCAGGGACCACAGGTAGTGTTCCACTCCAGTGCTGCCAAGCCTAAGCGTTCAGACATCAGTGAGGTTCTTAAAAAGCCATGGGTGTCTTGTCACAAGAGAGTCATGAAATAGAACCAAACAAAAGATGCATACTGGGTTTGGGGTTTTTTCATGTTTTCATGTTCTCTTGAGCACTATGTTACACTTTGGTCACATTTGTAACTTCCTCCGTTGAAAATCTGATGAGATGAAACCTTCCTTGCTTTGTAAAAGCTGCAAGTCCTAAAGAAGCACACGAGTGCTCAGGTCCAAGTACTTGCGTCAAGGTGGACCATCATCACAAAAAGAAAAGGTCTAGACCTTCTCTGTAGACTTTCCATGTTCATAGGCTATGTGCTAGCCACCTCATTCTTGACATGCTGCTCTATCATCTTCTACTCAGTATGTGAGCTGTAAAAGGAAGGCGTTCAGCACTGTTTTTCCTTACCTCCAGTCTGAAGCTGACAGTAAGGCCCGTAGAAAGGCATTTCCTTCATGTAGCCACAGGACAGGTCGGGTGCTAGGCTGACAGAAGGGCAGGTTATCAAGTCATTGCACACCACACTTGGCCAGGCATATCCATTTTCACAAGAACAACAGCTACTGTTCTCACCACTGGGCAGACAGACTAGTGTCAGACAGACAGAGAAATACTATGAGAACAGTAAATGTGGCATAATATATCACATCATATACATTTACCCTGCTGTATCTTTGTGCCAATGCTCTCAGCTAAAAGTTACCCATTTGTTGATTCACTTAAATGATGCCAACACGATGACCTAACGATTGCAAGTCTTACTGCACTAATGTCAAGTGACTAAGCAGAAATGGGAAGCAGGCTGGTACAGGGATAAGTCTCATCAATTACTTTTAAGCTAAGTGAATGAAGATGTGAAGTCTAACACTAAAAATTTGCTTGGCATATTGCCCAGCAACATACAATAGTTTTCAGATTTTCTGTTTCTGTGTTGCCTGGGCTGAAAGCAAATGTATGGGATTCTAAAGATTGTAAGAGCATATAATGGTCATGCAAAGTCCTGGGGGCTAGTGAATCATAGAATCATAGAATGGTAAGGTTGGAAGGGACCTCAAGGATCATCTAGTTCCAACCCCCTGCCATAGGCAGGGACACCTCCCACTAGTACAGGTTACTCAAGGTCTCATCCAATCTGGCCTTGAATATATCCAGGGAGGGAGCATCCACAATGAAGTGCTCTGTCATTCTGACTGTATCCTGACAAACACATCAGAGAAGGTAACAACATCACAAAGTGCTTTAAAGACATGCATTCTCTCTAATAGAAAAACAAGCAAACACACACAAACCTCACAAAGCCACTGTCATTGGCAAAGTAAGATAATGAAGTGATTTTCACGCACTGCATCTGACCCTGAAGGCCTTTAAAAGATTAATTTGCATGTTTCAAGAACTGGTGAACACATTCAGTGCTTTAGGGGCCCATGATAAGAAGGCACTAAACCACCTCCTCTCCTGTTGTTAGTCCTTGCTGTAGTTGTACAACTTCTGCTGTATTAAATACTTGGATGTTATGCTGCATAAGCACAACTCGCCTAGTTAAACCTGTCTTATGTGCTGTCTTGTAAGAGTGTGTTTAGCAAGTTATCTTAGTGTCTCTGTCAGGCTCAGAGGACAGCTTCTTACAGCTATTTATGTTCCAAGTGGAAGGAAGTAAACAGTTTGATAACTGCTGTCACTGCTTCCTGAAACTTGAAAGTAACTCGGGCTGCTTGTCAAACGGGAGCAAAATCCTTTGGCTCAGGCTTCCTCTGGCGTAGTCTCTTCCTTAGGAAAAGCAAAGCATTCAGGGCTATTCCTAATGCCAACATTATGTAAAGAGGAAAGTGGAGAGGCAGATAAAATGTGCAGTCATGTGCTACAGCTTCAGTCTTCATGGATCTTTCAATAGGCAGGCAGCAGAGATGGCTCAGCTTGGCTGACCTCTGACATGAAGGATGGTAAAACGGGGAGACATCAAATATTAGCAAAAAAATAAAGTCACTCAGAATATAAAAACAAATAACCAACCCACCTGTTGTAGTGTTGATGTTTGAAACTGTCATTTCTA
The DNA here is from genome assembly GCA_013396675.1 of Eubucco bourcierii. Lineage (NCBI taxonomy): Eukaryota > Metazoa > Chordata > Aves > Piciformes > Ramphastidae > Eubucco > Eubucco bourcierii. The sequence goes on along the minus strand of VWZE01022728.1, from coordinate 27,839 downwards.
CATTTGAAATATTTGCTGAAACTGGAAGATTAAGATTTTTGAAATACTCTTTGATGGGCTCCAGAAAAGACGAATCCATTATGCTTACTTCAATGTCAACAGTGTACTCCAGAGGGGGAAGGTCAAAAGTAAGAACTGGAAGAGAAATAGCATGAGACTGCAAAGCTATGTAGGAGAATAAATCTTAAATTGATGGCTTCCATTTTGACATTTGGGCTATTGATGGTAGCTTAGTGTGACCTTCTGCTTAGAAAATCTTGATTTCTACTCAGCAGATATTCTGCATGTGTTTTATCTAGTCAAACACCCCTGTCGGAGCAGGATCACCTAGAGTAGCTCACACAGAAGCTCCTCAAGGTGGGCTTTGAATGTCTCCTGAGTCCACAACCTGGGCAGCCTGTTCAAGTATTTTGTCACCCTCACAGTGAAAACGTTTTCCTTATGTTTATGTGGAACCTCCCATGCTCCAGCTTGCACCCATTGCCCCTTGTCCTATTTTTGAACATCACTGAGAAGAGCCTGACTCTGTCCACCCAACACCTGCCCTTCACCTATTTATAAACATTAATAAGGTCACCTCTCACTTTCCTTTTCTCCAAGTTAAAGAGACCCAGCTCCTCCAGTTTTTTTCCATAAGGGAGATGTTCCACGGCCTTAATCATCTTTGTGGCTCTGTCCTGGACTCTCTCAAGCAGTTCTATGTCCTTCTTGAACTGAGAAGCCCAGAACTGGACACGATAGTCCAGGTGCAGCCTCAGCAGGGCAGAGTAGAGGGGGAGGAGAACCTCTCTCGGTCTGCTAGCCATACCCCTTCTTATACACACCAGGATATCTTTGACCTTCTTGGCCACAAGGGCAAGTTGCTGGCTCATGGTCATCCTGTTATCCACCAGGACTCCCAAGTAATTTTCCCTATGGCTGCTCTCCAATAGATCAACTCCCAACCTAAACTGGTACATGGGGTTGTTTTTTCCCAAATAGAAGACTCCGTACTTGGCCTTGTACTTCATTAAATTTCTCCCTGCCCAACTCTCCAGTCTGTCCAGGTCTCACTGAATGGCAGCACAGCTTTCTGGTGCATCAGCCACTTCTCCCAGTTTTGAGTCATCAGCAAACTTGCTGACAGCGCTCTCTGTTCCCTCATCTGAGTCACTGATAAATACATTGAATAGTACTGGTCCCAGTACAGACCCCTGGGAGACTCCACTGCATACAGATCTCCAAGTAGACCCTGTGCCACTGACCACAACTCTCTGACCTCTTTCCTTCAACCACTTCACAATCCACCTCACTACTCGATCATCCAGATCGCACTTCCTCAGTTTAGCTGTGAGGATGATATGGGAGAGCATGTCAAATGCTTTCCTGAGATCAAGGTAACCCACATTTATTGCACTACTGTCATCTATCCACCTGATTATGGCCCTAGAATAGACTGTCAAGGTAGTTAAATATGATGTCCCCTTGGCAAAACCATGTTCATTGCTTCCAATGACCTTCTTATCTTTGGTATCCTTAGAGACAACACTGAGCTCCATCACCTTTCCAGGGATGGAGGTGAGGCTGACTGGTCTATCATAGAATCACACAGAATGTTAAACATTAGAAGGGACCTCAAAATCCACCCCCCCTGCCAGAGCAGGATCACCTAGAGTAGATCACACAGGAATGCATCCAGGAGGGGTTTGAATATCTCCAGAAAAGGAGACTCCACAACCACCCTGGGCAGCCTATAGTTACCTGGGTCCTCCTTCTTGCCCTTTTTGAAGACTGGAGTGGCACTTGCCTTGATCCATTCCCCAGGGACTTCTCCTGTTTCCTATGATTTATGAAAGACGATGGAGAGTGGCCCAGCAATGGCTTTCACCAGGTGCACCTCAGGACCCACATGAATGTCCAGATTGCCTAACTTATTCCTAACACAGTCCTCATCAAACAAGGCAAACACATGACATCACACTAGGCAATAAAAGCTGAGGGAAGAAGAAGGAAGGAGAGGACACTTGGAATGATGGAACTTGTCTTCCCACATAACCATTACAACACTGATTGACCCCTGCTTTCCTGAAGATGGCTGAACTTGCCTGCTGATGGGAAGTAGTGAATGAATTCCATATTTTGCTTTACTGATTAAACTGTCTTTATCTCAAACCATGATTTTTTTCCTCAAACCATGAGTTTTTCCTCACTTTTACCCTTTTGGCTCTGTCTCCTATTCCATTGGGGAAGACTGAAGAAACAGCTGAGTAGTGCTTAACTACTAGCTGGGGTTAAACCACAGAAACTACTCCTCCCTTGATGATCACAGTTCACTGTCTGAAGAGATGCTGTTGTGGACAATGATTTCACACTTGGCTTACTAGAAGCCTGCTCTGTTACCATAGGTTTGTGTAGGTACCGTTTCGCTTCTGCCGTTGCATGCCTGACTGGAAGCTTTCCTCTCCCAGCGCACTGTCAATCTGTGGGAAAGAGAGAAGCTCTGTGAAACAACAAAGTGAAGCTTTAGCTGTTGCTGTTGGCATGAAAGAATTAGTGAAGAAAATGCTGACATAGGCGCCTTTTTTCTCCACCAGTTTCTGCCCTTCCCTTCTGCCTCTTTCTTTTTACATGGACTATTTATGTATTCCAAGTAGCAAAACGTGAAACACCAGCTGAGGCGTGCACCAAGAGTCTCTTTGTGTATCTCTTCAAGGTAAGTGTCTCAGCTTAGCAGTTCTGTATCTGACCTGCAAAAGCGCTAAGGATCTGATGCAGAGCTCTCTGTCCTCAGCCAGTCCTGCCAGCTGATTTGCAGACCTGTCCACTCAGCCTTTGAATCCAGAAAGTGGACGTCTATTACCATTTGCTATCCTTTTTGCCCTGAGATTCCAGCTCTGCAGCACTGAAGCCAGCTTGAGAAGGAATAGAAAGGGAATTAAAACATCTTGGCTCCAGTTCAGGTGTTCGGCCAACTCTTTTGTGTGACATCAGTAGCACACAATTGACCAGGGCAGTGGTGGTACAAATTTAGTGACTGGGTTCACACAGGAAGCAGCCAAGTGAGATGCAGACCATCTTATTTTTTTAATCATGCCCTAAAAATACACTGGCACCGCAGTCAGCGAGAAAGTCTAAAGAACAAGCGAAGGCATAGGCAGGAAACTGGCGTCTTTGCCAGTTTCTTGAGCCCTACTGAAATCTTTATTTACAGAAAGGGTGAATAGCTTGGCAACTCTTAAGTCATCTCTTTGCATAAAGGAACCATCTGGTGTGTGATTAGAGCTGGACTTCACATTGCAGCTGTACTGGCAGTGAAGATGGTAAGGATCATCGGCATTCTTGCATTGCTAAGGGCACTACCTCTCACCTTAGAGACTGCCTGCAAAAATTACAAGAAGTCTGCTATGATCCACTTCTTCCCCCAGGTTTTATCTCAGTGGTTTATTTTTTTAAATTACTCTCCTAAATACCTAGAAAGCATTGCTGTGTCGTTAAATAGTTCATATATTTCACACCATTAAATGGTGACTTATTTGCAGGACCAATGATGCTAAAAAAACAAAGCACTGCTGTTTTGATGAAAATGCTTTAGGTCTGAGCTGGAGACAGTTTAAAAAAAAAAAAAAAAACAACAGAGCAAACAAGATAAGTGATCACCAGCAGACATCTGCCAAATGACTGATGGGGTTACTGAAAGCAGCTATATCTCAGTTTGTGAAGACACTGGGTGGTGTCAGAAACAGTTCAAGTTGTTTTCCACCTTCTTCTTCACTTCTTCTTGCCTTTTTTTCCCCAGTAGGCTCAAAAGGCACATTGTACTCATGTCAGTCCAGCACAACTGAAGTCTCTGTAGTGCCAGTGGCTGAACATAGACTTTAGACCTAATTTTGGCTTCATAGCATTTGCAGTGTAGAGGAAAATAGTTCAGACAGTGCAGAAACCATCCAAGAACAAACCCATGTACAGGACAAAGCACAAAATGGCTTTCCATAATTTGTGGTATTGAAGAAGCAGAACAAGTGTGTGAGGATTATTGAAAAAGTGTGAAACTGAAGTGGTCTGAGTCCAAGCACAACATTTAAACAGGAGTCATTCAGGAGTAGCATTTTGGTCATACGTACTTGCCATACTGTCAATAGACTGGTAAGATTACTGTTGTTTGTCTGTAAGCACCTCTGTGCCTAAGCTAGCTTTGTTGACATGTCACTTCTAGAAAACATTAATTTGGTTTCTCTCTTTCATTGGTTTAGGCAATTTGCTTCCCTTACAGTTTAACACAGGTGAGAAAACAGAAGTTTTGCCCAGTTCCCCCTGTAGACACTTTAAGACTGAGAGGCAGGAGCCCAGCTCCTGGATTACTCTTTTTCTTTTACACTCAGGAGAGACTCTGGGTTCGGTTTGCCCACCTGATCTTGTATTGACTCCTCTAATGTTTTGTGGATGTGAAGAAGAACTATACAAGCTAGGTACTACGAGAAGAACCAAGTGAAAATCCATGGGGCTGGGAAAGGATACTCACTGTGTGTTGCATGAATGGGTCAAAGTTTGAGTCTTGTGATGTCTGGTAGCAAGCTGAGACCAATAGAAATAGGCACTGGAGAACTGCAATGCTTGGGGATGACATCTTGGCCAGTGACTTTGATGTACAGCCTGAGAGGAAAATAAAACAAAAGGGTCAGGGAATTGCCAGCTGACAAATGCAGAAGTACCAGCACACTCTACAAACATAGTATGTCCAGACTTTTTCAGCACACTCTGCCTGTTAGCTCCATCTAAGACAGAGCATGGAACAAGGTCCATAATTATTCCTCTGTCACTGTCACCAGACTGTTTCCCTCATATATATATATATATATATATATATACACACACTTTTTTTTTTTTCTTTTCCACATTAGCTGTAGCTACTTAAAACAGAGAGAGAAAGCAATCACTTGTAGAAAGGACAGTCTTAAGCAGATTCCTAACAGAGACAAATGAGGTGCTAGAAATGCACTTGTCATAAGAAAAGTTTGCTTTGGACCCTTGGATATTCCTCACAGTGGTACCTGGCAATGACCCAGCCAGAACACAAGGGACTAGTTAGATGTGCTGCTGTAAGTTCTGTTGCACTGGAGAGAGCTCTGCTACCACATGTTCCACTATGGAGAGCGCTGTGGTAACACCGTGGGCTCAGATGGAGATTTCTGCCCCTTTGTTATCCCTAAGTTTACAAGAGAAACAATGAAGAATGATATTTCTTGGAAAAGAAGCACGTTTGAAACTTCAGTATGTATCTCCATTAATTACACTGATGTTAACCAGTAAATACCTTCAAACACAAGAATACTGACACACTGCATTGTGGTGAAATCAAAACCCACAAACCCTTAACCTTTTCCAGCTCATTAATATCTAAGTCAATCATGCAGTAGATTAGATGATGAAACATAAAGGGAGAGGTAAAACATGCATAGACTCTTAGAGCAGGCATTCACATGTTTTTTGGTAATCAGAGGGAATAGAGAAAGGAAGTTGAAGAACGAATAAAAATGTGTATTTTGCTATAAATATGTGCTTTCTGATTATTCCTAACAAAGCACATAGTCCAGAATCAAAAGTAAGCAGAGAACTACAAGAAAAGGCAGGATGCAAAGAGACTGTAAAAATCATTTTGAGTGAGGAAAACACTGAGAAAAGACTCTTGGGAATAGTACTAAGCAGTACCTGGGTGGAAAATATCAGTTTGATTAAATTATAGAATATTAAAATTATAGAGCAGCCCTGCAGAAAAGGCCTTGGGCATACTGGTGAATGAGAAGCTGGACATGAGTCAACAATGTGCGTTTGCAGCCCAGATGACCAATTGTGTGCTGGGCTGCATCAAAAGAATCATGGCCAGCAAGTGAAAAGAGGTGATTCTGCCTCTCTACTCTGGCAAGACCTCACCTGGAGTATTGTATCCAGCTCTGGTACCCCCAACACCAGACCTGCTGGAATGGGTCCAGAGAGGGAGCCACCAAGACAATCAGAGGGCTGGAGCTCTTCTGTGAAGACAGCATGAAAGGATTGAGACTGTTCAGACTGGAGGGGAGAAGGGTCCAGGGAGACCATATAGCTACATTTCAATACCTGAAGGGGACCTACAGGAAGGCTGGGGAAGGACTGTTTAGAAGAGCTTGTAGCAATATGAAGAGATGAAATGGTTTGTAACTGGAGCAGGGTAGAAAAAGGGTACAAATAAGAAGAAAGCTCTTTACAAAACACTGAAACAGGTTGCCCAGTGATGTGGTTGAAGCTCCATCCCTGGAGACATTCAAGATCAGACTTGATGTGGGCAGCCTGATCTATTTGGAAGTGTCCCTACTTATTCCAGGAGGGTTGGACAAGACGACATTTGAGGGTCCCTCCCAACCTGGTGAAATCTGTAAAAGAACAGTTTGAGATGAAAGAGACCTTAAAGATCATCTAGTTACACCTTCAAATTTTTCATAAGCTTCTGTAAAATTATGATGTTTGTACTTACACAAACCAGGCAAGATCTCGGGCTTTGAAAGGCTGTGAATCACCATGTGGAAGGAGAAAAATCAGCACCTTATGAGATGGTAATGGAAATTGGAAACGGCTTGGTACTGTCACTGCCATTGAACATCAGATCTAGTTTTCCCAAGTACACAGTCTGCTTTGTTGTGACTTTTCTCTTCAAAGGAGTCCACGACAGAAAATTATAATAGGTGCTCAACAATCTTAAAGGGTTTTGCAACTGAAATTACTCTGCTATTATATCTGTGGTCTCACCTGATTTGAAAGTGGGAACAGCAATGAGCACATAGCTGAACAATACATTTGACATTGCCGACATTGGGAAGCAGCAGGGATTTGTGAGAGTTTCTCACTAAAGAGGATTCTTAGATGCCATCACTAGAGCTCTACTAGAATGTGTATGTAAGCTTCTGTCTTACCCTCCGTTCTCAAGTGATGTGGGAAAAGCAGTGATTAGTGATGTAATGCTATGGAAAACTTTAAATGTTTGAGACTAACAAAATCTGCCTGTGGACACCTGCATACAGTCTCAGGATCCGTAAATGAAAGGGGCCTACAGGAAAGCTGTGTAGGGACTATTCACATAGACCTGTAGTGATAGGACAGGGGAAATGGTTTTAAACTAGAGCAGAGTAGATATAGATTAGACATCAGGAAGAAGTTCTTCACTATGACAGTAGTGAGACACTGGAACAGGTTGCCCAGAGAAGTTGTGGACGCCTCATCCTTGGAAATGTATAAGACCAGGCTGGATGAGGCTTTGAGTGACCTGGTCTAGTGGGAAGTGTCCCTGCCTGTGGAAGCAGAGATTGGAACTAGATGGTCTTCAAGGTCTCTTCCAATTCAAGCTATTCTATGATTCTGTAATTTTGAGATCCATTCACTTAGAATCAATGAGATTCAGCATCAGAAACTGTAAGGTAAAAAAACAAGTGATCCTGACATTATGTATCTGCGATGGACTCTGAACAGACTGTTACCAGTCTGAAATGGGGGCTGAGGAAATGTAATCTAAGTTCTGAGGAGCAATTTTAGAAAAGAAGATTATTTTTAAGATATCCTAGGGTAGAAATAGAAGAAAAGCAACAACAAACCACAAACCAGAAAACTCTACTATCTAGCCATTTGAGCTGACCCACTATGCTTTCTGAATAATCAGAAAGGAAGACATTTCACAGACTCACAATATCTTTCCCAATCATCCCCAAATCCATTAAAAATACGACTCGTCAAGCCTATTTTTATCCAGTGGTAAATGGCTGGCAGAATTGAAGGGGAAAACACAAGTAGTTTCTTCAGCTTTCTGTGCACATCCATCAGTATATCCAGTATTCTACAAAAGAGAGTAATTCACTTTTTAAAGAACATTGTCCACTTAAGACTTCTGTGGATCTGTCTGACGCCAAGACTGGAAGGGATAAAAACGGATGAAGACAGAAGTGTTGCCAAGTAATAAGCTGTGGCACAAATCCTTGAAATAGTGATAATGCTTAATAATAGAAATACTAACAAAACAAAGATTTCTGATAGTTTTGTATGTACAGCATAAGCTCACAGAATACAGTACAAAAGCTTCATGTGTACAAAGAACTTGCACTTCGTTGGTAAAAGGTTGATGGAACAGATAACAGAAAGGGGGAAAGGTCATTAAACAAAGTTTATCATGAGGCTAAACAGTATCTGCTACTGTTTTGCATGTATTTTTTGCACTGCTCACAAACTTACATTCATATTCAAATGTTGTGGGTCAGCCTGTAATTTCAGATATCCCTTTATGCGGCCATGTAGCTGAGACTAAATGCCCTGTCAATTGTATACATAATAAACTATACAGAAGACAACTCATGTGGAAAAGAACCATGCTGCTACTGAAGCTTTGATAGTTATTTAAAAGTCAAAAATTCCCAAAGCAACATCTAGAAAGCTAGAAAATCATAAAGCAAAAATCCCATTGCAAAGAGGGGAAAATACTAAATGTACTTCTCAAGTAATGTGGCTGTTTCCCTTGTTCCTTTAGCATCTTACTGAAAAAAGAATTGCTGTGAATGTTGCAGTGATGAATTTTTCAAATATCTATCTCCATCTGGTAAAACAGAAGATATGTGGACACAATAATTTCTCCTACAAACTGTCTCCTGAGGGACAGTAAGTATATTTTACTTATTAAGTCCCATATTGCTAAAGAAACCCAGGTTTGTTACCAAATAATTTTAAAGTAAAAGATAGTAGTTCTATCTAAAGCTCAGAAGATTCCTAGAAGTGAATAGCAAGGTCTCACTTTAACTCAGGACACAAGTATCTGCTTGACCTTCTTTTCACTCCTTCTGTAAATCTCTCTCTCTTTTTTTTTTTTTTTTCCATAAAAGTTGCAAAGGAAATTCTCTCTTACAAATCCACTCAGCACAATAGTTACCATCACAAACATTTTAGAAAATAAAACCATCCAGAGATATAACATGCTTTACCTTCTCAGGTGATTCAAAGGGATCTTCTTGTTAGACCCATCTGGAACATCCTCTTCTCCCTACTACAGCCCAGGTTGTGCTCTCAAAGGGAAACCGAAAGACAGGAACTTGTATAATTAGCCGGAGATGCTATTACTGCCCAGAAAACCAGTCACCTCTAGAGCCTGCACTCAGTTTTCAAGTGTGAGGCTGACCAGAGATGCCACTGCAGAAAACCCACAAGGTATTTTAAGAGGAGATACTTCCTGATGCCATTCATCAGGTAGTACTCATTATTTCCCCCTGCACTCATCTAAGTCCTTCAGCGCCTTATCTGCAGAGTAGTTCAAGTGGACTAACTTGTTCTGCTGCTTGTTACTCACCTGCTATGCTCTAACAAAAGAGGGTGTTGAAGAGCGAGAGCAGTAAAATGACGTTTTGTAGCTATGGTAAAACGCTTGTGGCTTTTGATTTAAACAGCAAGGGAGGAAAACCCCTACCCAAGGTGGTAGCATACTTTCTGTGAGCTGGACCTGGCACTGATGTCCTTGGAGAAGCTACACCTTCCACGGAAGATGGGGGAGAGCAGGAAATCCCCAGGAACCAGGTGGAACTCTAATGTGTTACGTATGCTTCTACTTTGAACAAAATCTGGAGCCAGGAAGGTACTGCACACACAGGGGACGTCTGCCTGGGTAACAATGGGGCTGTTGTCACTACAGGGTTCGATCACAGCTGGTTTATCAATAGTATTTGTTTCCACAGCAAGTGTGTGAGGCAGTGACTCAATGCATTCGAGCAGGGCCTGTGGAAAAACCTGGGATTAAACTTGTGTTGTGGAGGATTAATTTTTAAACAGTGAGTTATTCAGGCAATAGGTCTATGGAAAGACTTCCTGTTCTCCAACAGACTGGAAACATTCCCCATGGAGATTTTAACTTTTCATAAGAAATCCATGGATGGGTGACAGAGTCATTGGGTAGGAAGATATAGCCTGGGATCTCCAGAGCTACCTTGCAGCAGCCAAAGGCCTGGTGGAATACACCAGAGCAATACAAAAGGGCACATCTCAAAGGCAGACAACTAAGTCACGATGTAATTGCCACTCACTGTCATGCCACAGAAAGAAAATGGATGCAAAAATGTCAATAAGATACCAGATGAAGTGCCCTTCCCATTCCGACACTACTTGGCAGATTAAGGGGTTGTTACATCCAGCAGTCGCAACAGGGTCATGCAGTATGCTTGACAGACTTAAGGGGCAGGATGCCATCCAGTGGGACCTGGACAAGGTTGAGAAGTAGACCTGTGTGAACCTCAAATGTAAGGTCCTGCACCTGTGTCAGAACACTCTTTGGTATCAATACAGGCTGGGGGATGAATGGGTTGAGACCAGCCCTGTGGAGAGGGATTTAGGGGATATCGGTTAATAAAACACTGGACTCGAGCCTGAAATGTGTGCTCACAGCCCGGAAGGCAAATTGCATCCTAGGCCACATCAAGAGCAGTTTGTTCAGTAGGTCAAGTTAGGTGATTCTGCCCCTCTGCTCTGCTCTGATGAAACCCCACCAGGTGTACCACGTCCAGCTTTGGAGCTCCCAGAACAAGAAATATGTGAACCTGTTGGTGCGTGTTGAGAAGAGGGCCACAAAAATGATCAGAGGAATGGAACACTTCTGCTATGACTAAAGGCTTAGAGAGTTGCAATTGCTCAACCTGGAGAGGTGAAGACTCTGAGAAGACCTTGTTGTGGCCTTTCAGTACTTAAGAAGGGGCTTGGAAGGAAGATTGGGACAGTCTTTTTAGCAGGACCTGTTGTGACAGAGAAAGAGTTAATGGTTTTAAACTTAAAGAGATGAGATTCAGACCTGATATATATGGAAGAAATTTTTAACATTGAGGGTGGTGAAACACTGGCCCAGGTTGCCCAGGGAGGCAGTAGAAGCCCCATCCCTGGAAGCATTCATGGTAAGGTTGGATGGGTCTCTGAGCAATCAGATGCATTCAAAGCTATCCCTGCCAACATCGAGGGAATTGGACTGGTTGAACTTCCAAACAAAAGCCTTCTATGTTTCTATGATTCTCTGTTGCCAGCTGACACTGTTTGAGGGGAATGGGAGGAATCATAGAATGGTAAGGTTGGAAGGGACCTCAAGGATCAGCTAGTTCAACCCCTTGCCATAGGCAGGGACACCTCCCACTAGTACAAGTCACTCAAGGCCTCATCCAATCTGGCCTTGAACACCTCCAGGGAGGGAGCATCCACAACCTCCCTGGGCAACCTGTTCCAGTGTCTCACCACCCTCACTGTAAAGAACTTCCTCCTAACATCCAGTCTAAATCTCCCTTCTGCCATTTTAAACCCATTGCCCCTTGTCCTGTCATTCCAAGATCTTGCAAATAGTCCCTCCCCAGCCTTCCTGTAGGCCCCCTTCAGATACTGGAAGGCTACTATAAGGTCCCCTCGAAGCCTTCTCTTCTCCAGGCTGAAGAGCCCCAACTCTCTCAGCCTGTCCTCATAGGAGAGCTGCTCCAGCCCTCTGATCATCTTTGTGGCCCTCTTCTGGACCTGCTCCAACACTTCCATGTCCTTCCTGTGCTGAGCGCTCCAGAACTGCACACAGTACTCCAGGTGGGGTCCGACAAGAGCAGAGAGACGGAGAATCACCTTCCTAGCCCTGTTGGTCACACTTCTCTTGATACAGCCCAGGACTCAGTTGCAGTCTGGGCTGCATGTGCACACTGCAGGCTCATGTTGAGCTTTTCATCAACCCAGACCCCGGGGTCCTTTTCCTCAGGG